>JAWZYT010001689.1:437500-517500 GCA_034508575.1 Petrolisthes manimaculis
CGAAGCTACCGCCCTACACCTCTCCAACCACCCAACCTAAACCCCTCCCCTATACCCCCATACCCCCTTAATACACACCTCCCCCCTCTCTCTACACCCCCTTTAAAATAGTTCATTAATTTGATTCATTCGAAGCTGTAGTGTTGGTTGTAGTAATACTGGACCAATTTGATTCCTCCAAACTATTCCATACAACAGGCTTGATACCATTATATTTATTAATTAATTCTCTTTCCTGGCATACCTTGGAGGAATCAAAGTACTATAAAGGACTCCAGATATCCATAGGATGATTATCGAGCAATTGTTGTCCCTTCATTCCTTCTATTTCATCTCTCTCTCTCTCTCTCTCTCTCTCTCTAACACATACAAACATCTCTCACACACACATTATTTTTATATATTAAATTGATTTATCTTTATTTTTCTTTTCTTTACCTTAGTTGATATTTTTTATCATTATTTTAGCCTGAATTATTTATCGTTGTATAATTTTTTATACCTTAATTATTTATTGATAAATATTAAACCCATTTATTTCATGGAATAATTAATAATTTTTTATATAATAATAATTTATATATAATTAATATATACAAATAGATAAGTGTTTGTTGTCCCTATTTTCCTTCTATTTCATCTCTCTCTCACTCTCTCTCTCTCTCTCTCTCTCTCTCTCTCTCTCTCTCTCTCTCTCTCTCTCTCTCTCTACCTTCGTATTCTCTTCCTTCCCACCTTCGTATTCTCTCTCTCTCCCTTCCCATATTCGTATTTTTTCTCTCCCTTTACACTTGGTATTTTCTCTCTCTCCTTCCTTCATGCTTGCTATCTAATAATAATAATAAATAAATAAATAATAATGATGTGTTTCGCTGTCCTTAGTAAAAAAGAAATGTATAAATACTTATCAATTATCACATGAAATAAATGGGTTTGGTGGCAATATTGGAGCAACTTGATTTCTCCAAACTATTCCAGGCAACAAGGTAGATAGATACCATTATAATATTAATTAATTAATCCTGTTTTCTGACATATTTTGAAGGAATCAATGTACTCCAAAGTTACTACAAGGAACCTCAGATCTCTCTAAGGTAATTTTGGAGCAAACTGATTCCTCCAAACCATATTATGACGTCATTATAAAGTGAGAGAGGGAGAGAGAGAGAGGGAGAGAGAGGTAATGGAGGGGGTGAGGGTAGGGGAAGGGTGTGGGGTGTAAAGAAGGGGGCATGTGTAGAGAAAGAGATAGAGATCAGTGTTGCCAGGTCTGCTTGACAAAAGATCTATAATATCCCTCCCTATTGGTACCTCTGATTCCCCATATTTAAGGAAAATTCCCCATACTTGGCATCACTTATAGAGAGAATGTTGGCTGAAAATTATGTTTGAATGGCAGTCCATAAATGGGGTTGCTGAGTTGACTTGCCCTCCACCCAACCCCTCATCCACTCTACCCATACCCCTCCCTTACTCCCATGCCCCTACCCCCCCCTAACACCATACCCACCATTCCTGTCCATTACTGTCCAATAATAATAATAATAATAATATTTGTTTCAATTTCCTTACTATAAAATTTATGTAAATATTAATTATCCCATGAAATAAAATGGGATAATATTTATCAATATTTAATTAATGTGTAGAAAAATGAAAAATAATAAATAATTCTGGCATTAAAAAAGTTATTATAAAAATAAATGAGTGTGTGTTAAGATTTTACCGTTTACTCTTATGAATCTTCGTATCCTCTCTCTCTCTCTCTCTCTCTCTCTCTCTCTCTTCCAATATTCGTATTTTCTCTCTCCCTTTACACTTGGTATTTTCTCTCTCTCCTTCCTTCATGCTTGCTATCTAATAATAATAATAAATAAATAAATAATAATGATGAGTTTCAATGTCCTTAGTAAAAAAGAAATGTATGAATACTTATTAATTATCCCATGAAATAAATGGGTTTGGTGGTAATATTGGAGCAACTTGATTTCTCCAAACTATTCCAGGCAACAGGGTAGATAGATACCATTATAATATCAATTAATTAATCCTGTTTCCTGACATATTTTGAAGGAATCAATGTACTCCAAAGTTACTACAAGGAACCTCAGATCTCTCTAGGGTAATTTTGGAGCGAACTGATTCCTCCAAACCATATTATGACGTCATTACAAAGTGAGAGAGGGAGAGAGAGAGAGGGAGAGAGAGGTAATGGAGGGGGTGAGGGTAGGGGAAGGGTGTGGGGTGTAAAGAAGGGGGCATGTGTAGAGAAAGAGATAGAGATCAGTGTTGCCAGGGCTGCTTGACAAAAGATCTATAATATCCCTCCCTATTGGTACCTCTGATTCCCCATATTTAAGGAAAATTCCCCATACTTGGCATCACTTATAGAGAGAATGTTGGCTGAAAATTATGTTTGAATGGCAGTCCATAAAGGAGGTTACTGAGTTGACTTGCCCTCCCCCCTACCCCTCATCCACTCTACCCATACCCCCTCCCTCACACCCATGTCCCTACCCCCCCCCCCTAACATCATACCCCTACCCCTCTCCCCTAACCCCTCCTTGATTATCTTACAATGATGTCATTATTTGGTGGAGAATATAGTTCACGTTTTGGTTCATAATTTATCTATTATCATATATTTTGAATTCATTATTATATTATTAAATTCCCCGTAATTTTTCCTTCATTTTGATATAATAATTTCTTTAGTTACGTAATTAATGAACGAAACTAGCGAATATTTTCTATTTATAATTTCCAACAGTGACTAATTGGTACATTGGAGCACTTTGGGTCCTCCATGGTATCTCAGGCAACACAACTTAATGCAGGAATAATACAGTTTGGAGGAATCAGTTTGCTCCACAATTACCCTATGGAAATCTGAGTTCCTTTATAGTGCTTTGATTCCTTCAAAGAGAATTATTTAATAAATAAATATATTGGTATCAATCCTGTTGTATGGAATAGTTTGGAGGAATCCAATTGGTCCAGTATTACCACAACCAACACCACAGCTTCGAATGAAATAGCTTCGAATGATTCAACTTGGTAAACCATTCTAAAGGGGGTGTAGGGAGGGGGGGAGGTATTAAGTGTGGGATGGGGGTGTACGGGGGGGTTGCTTCAAAGCTGATTCACTCATTCGAAGCTACCATCCTTACACCTCTCCAACCACCCAACCCAAGCCCCTCCCTACCTCCCCATACCCCCTTAATATAACCCCCCCTCCCTACACCCCCTCTAAAATGGTTCATCAAGTAAATTCATTCGAAGCTGTGGTGTTGGTTGTGGTATTACTGGACCAATTGGATTCCTCCAAACTATTCCATACAACAGGATTGATACCATTATATTTATTAATTAATTAAATTTCCTGACATACTTTGGAGGAATCAAAGTACTATAAAGGAACCCAGATTTCCATAGGGTAATTGTGGAGCAATCTGATTCCTCCAAACTGTGTTATTTCTGCATTAAGTTGTGTTGCCTGAGATACCTTGGAGGATCCAAAGTGCTCCAATGTACCAATTAGTCATGGTTAGAAATTATAAACAGAAAATATTCGCTCATTTCGTTAATTAATTACGTAACTAAAGAAATTATTATATCAAAATGTAGGGAAAATTACGGGGAATTTAATGATATAATAATTAATTCAAAATAATTAATAATGAATTAATTATGAACCAAAACGTGAACTACATTATCCACCAAACCATAACGTCATTATACGATAATCAAGGAGGGGGTTGGGGAGTGGTGTGGGGGTATGGTGTTAGGGGGGGCAGGGGCATGGGTGTGAGGGAGGGGGTATGGGTAGAGTGGATGAGGGGTAGGGGGGAGGGCAAGTTAACTCAGTAACCCTCTTTATGGACTGCCATTAAAACATTAATTTTCAGCCCACATTCTCTGTATAAGTGATGCCAGGTATGGGGAATTTTCACTAGATATGGGGAATCAGAGGTAACAATGGGGATATTATAGAACTTTCATCAAGCACACCTGGCAACACTGCTCTCTCTCGACATATACACCCTCCTTTACACCCCACTCCCCTCCCTACTCCCCATACCTCTCCATTACCTCTCTCTCTGTACCACTACCCCTACTTCCCCTCCATTACCTATCTCTCTTTCTTTATAATGACGTCATAATATGGTTTGGAGGAATCAGTTTGTTCCAAAATTACCCTAGAATTATCTGAGGTCCCTTGTAGTAACTTTGGAGTACATTGATTCCTCCAAAATATTTCAGGAAACAGGATTAATTAATAAATATTATAATGGTATTTATCTACCCTGTTGCCTAGAACAGTTTGGAGGAATCAAGTTGCTCCAATATTGCCACCAAACCAATTTATTTCATGGGATAATTAATTAATATTAAACCCATTTATTTCATGGGATAATTAATATTAAACCCATTTATTTCATGGAATATTTAATTAATATTAAACCCATTTATTTCATGGGATAATTAATATTGAATCCATTTATTTCATGGGATAATTAATAAATATATTTTTTTTTATTTCTACTAAGGAAATTGAAACAAATTATTTATTTATTTAAACACGAGAGAGAGAGAGAGAGAGAGAGAGAGAGAGAGAGAGAGAGAGAGAGAGAGAGAGAGAGAGAGAGAGAGAGAGAGAAAGAGAGAGAGAGAGAGAGAGAAGAAAAGGAGGGACGGATAATATATATATATATATTTTGTTTTTTATTTATTCATTTACAAATTATTTTTATAATATATATATTTTTACACATACACACACACACACATACACACAGTTTATATTTTACATACACACACACACACACAGTTTATCTTTTACATACACACACACACAGTTTATCATTCTCAAACAGTTTATTCCTCTTTTTCACACACACACATTGTCTCTCTCACACACACATTATTCTCACTGACACACACAGTCTCTCTCACATACACATTAATATCTCTCACATACACACACACACACACATTAATCTCTCTCTGACACACGCACAGTCTCTCTCTCTCTTACACAGTCTCTTTCACACACACACAATATCTCTCACACACTAGTCTCTTTCACTCACACACAATATCTCTCTCTCACACACACACAGTTTCTCACATACACATTAATATCTCTCACATACACACACACACATTACTCTCTAGACTCTGACACACGCACACAGTCTCTCTCTCTCTCACACACACACACAAATACAATACATATATTCTCTCTCTCTCTCTCTCTCTCTCTCTCTCTCTCTCTCTCTCTCTCTCTCTCTCTCACACACAGTAATATATTAACATCGACAGTTTTATTTTTATCCTACATCCTTACAGTGATAGTATTATAAAACTATTTTGATGTTATTTTAATACATGAGAGAGAGAGAGAGAGGGAGGAAGGTGTGTGTGTGTGTGTGTGTGTGTGTGAGAGAGAGAGAGAGAGAGAGAGAGAGAGAGAGAGAGAATGTGTGTGTGTGTGTCTGTCACACACCTTCTTGTCATCAATATGTAATGTGGTTGTATCTCCTTTATATAACTTGGCTATAATGTCTATTACTTGTTTATCACACTTATAATATTTTAGGCTTTCTATCAGAGGTTTTCTATTTATGGAGTCAAACGCTTTCTTATAGTGTATTGTTGCTATAACCAATATACAGTAATCTAACATAAATATATTATCCTCCACTCTGGGTCCTGCTGTAAATCCTGATTGTAGTTCACACACTTCACCATTCTTGATAAAGTTGATTTATTGCATTCCAGATTTATTTAGTATCATTCTTGAATTTTGTAAATATATGTATGTAGTAGGTAGAACCTTTTTGAGTTGTTGACAATCTTGTTTAACATATTGGGATATTCTTTATAATGGTTTTCTGCGGTAGCACCAACTTTATAGTTTTTATTAAGGTTGTTTTTAGTTTTAATGGACTTAATAACAGCAGCTGTTATCCAAGGGTTTTGTAGTCTTTTTTTTCAGAAATATATTTAGTTCTTAACAGAAAGCAGTTAGTGTGAATTTCATTAACTTTGGCAAGGAATGTACAGAAATCTATGTTAACATCTTGCAAAGATAAGAGTGAATTCCAGTCAATATTATTGAGTTTATAGGAAAAAAGTTGGTTATATTTATGAGTCACAAATGTCTAAATTCAATTTTGGTAGATTTTTCATTTGTAAGTGGAATGGAATTATCAAGAATATTGATAGATGGTCAAATATGAGGTAGTTGTTGTTGAAGTTCCTGAAGCTGTCTGGCCGAGCAGCCCCGAGCTCCTGAGGAAGGTCATGGCCTGAACAAGGCTTTCCCACAATGTCCTCAGAGAGTGTATGTTGTGTTGTTGGTGAATGTGTTTGTGTACATTGCAGTTTTCAATAAAATGGGGTGCTGTGTTGCATCCCAGACAGGCATCCACAATGACTCCATCCAGCTTCTAATTTTCTTTTTTATGATCCAACACTGGACATAGGCTTCATGTAGCCTGTTACCATGGCCCAGGTCAACTGCTGCTCACACACACACGTCACGACTTCCGAACTTGTACCCAGCCACAGAGAGAGGGAAGTGAGGGTTATTCCCAAATACTGCAGCTGTTATGGTACCAGCAAGGATGTTTTACGATGTTCGGTGGCCTTATAGTTAGTGCCTGACACTCAAATCGGAAGAGTAAATATTCTTTGGCCCTCACCTGAGAGGATAGATCTCCCGACCTCTAGGTTTTGAGTCCAGAACACTATGTCAGAAGGGCCGGGTGGTGGCCACACTGGACTACTTATTGAACATTCTTCATACAATTTCCCAAATAAGTGTCCCTGTAAGTATCCCTGAATAAGATATCATTACATGCAGAGGTTGGAAGTTGGTAACCTTCTAGGAAAGTCATTGCTCCCATTCCAAAGTAAATATATACAAATAATATACATGCTTTTTTATGTATATCCACAAACTAAAATAGTCTCCAATAGAAAAATAGAAATGAAACGGGTGATTTTGATTCCCAGAAAGTGTGAAAATCGAGGACGTAGATAATCTCAATATTTACCATAATTTCCTTCATATATTGGTTATTGTTTTACCAAGTCATTTGCCAGTGTGACGGTGAATTTTAACTACCACACTTGTACTGTTCACTGATGATTGTACCATGTTGGTAGCCTCCAAACTGACCCATTCCTACCTTTCGAGGGTCATGGATGGTGGTCCGGTCTTCTGTTACTGATCAGTTGAGGGAACAACACAAACATTACTCCTCTAGTTAACCTCCTCTACTCGAGTATTACCTCACAACCTTGTCACTCACCCTCTTGAAACGCCAATAACCAGCCGTGTGTGAGAACCTATGACCCTCTCTCCATCAACACATGCTCTTCTATATGTTTTACCTTCATCATTCTCTCTCTCTCCTTTCACCAAGGGGTGACTACAGTCCCAGTTGTCACTCCCACCTTATACGGTGTACTAAAGTCAATCACTTCAGTTTCTGCCATTTCAAATACTATTACCTTACTTTTACCAACATTCACCAACAGTTTTCTTTGTTTACACTGGGACTGAAACTCATCCACCACCTTCTGCAGCTCCCTATTACTCTCAGCCATCATCACAGTATCATCAGCAAGTAAGCTTGTCACCAAGGACCATTTTTTTCCCTTCAGCCTCAGCTTGGCACCCACCCAAACCATTTACTTTGACCTTCATATCCTTCAATGTCTCCCAGCAACCACCCACCAACACCATAAATTCTTAGCACAACTGCCATAGCTTTCCAATCAACCCTATCATATGCCTTTTTCTCCATCCATGAAGTCACATACAGCTTCCTACCCTTCCCAATATATTTCTCCAATGTTGATTTTATTGTAAAGATCTGGTGGACACATTCCTTTCTGAACCACACCTAACTTTATTCCCAGTTACCTCAGTCATCACTCAGTAAAAACCTTCCCATACACCTTTCCTGTCACACGAAGTCTTTTTCCACTATAGCTACCATACTCATCCCTACTCCCCATACCATTCCTTATAGTCACAATTATGGTTCTACTCCAGTCCTCTGGCACCTCTCCCTGCCTCCAAGGCAATGTTAATGAATAGCACAAGTCTGGGAACACACACACACACACTAGCCTTTTAACACAGGGTCAGTAAATCCCTTAGTGCGAATGGTAATGAGTAACACAAGCCTGGGTTCTTTAACCTGTAGGAGCCGCAATTCCCTTACGCTGCTAGCCCTTGAACCGCAAAAACAGGGTGATTTTAAAAGTTTCGTTTACGTAAATTCTGTTATTACAGATTTGTAGAGCCTGATTTTACACACCAGAATCTGAAATAGAAAGTTTCGTAAGTCGATTGGTTTGAGTAGGGGAGTGCGTCAAAGTCCGAGAAAAAAAAGTTACCCCTAAAAAAACTAGGAAAACGTGAGATAGCGTATTTTATTACGCTAAAATATGATCAAATATGACCCTATATGACGAAATTATAGTTTTCAAGGTATAAATATACATATATAATAGCATACTGCAGGCTTACTCTGTACACATATAGTTATATAGTAACGTTATGTACATATAACATGTGCGTATATGTGTGTATTGCCCAGTACGCATATAAACGAGGTGTGATATGACTTAGATAAGCTTCCCATGTGATTATAAAAGCATGGGAACTAGTGGAGGGAGGAAGTAGGAAGGATAGGAGAGGAGTCAGTGTGGGGGAGTAGAGAGGGGTGTTGGTGGGTGGTATGGTAGGGAGAGAGCAGGCATCAAAGAGGCCGCCTCCATCCCCACTCAGAGACAGAACGAAGTATTTATAGAGTCATTCTACACTAGTAGCCCGAAATCTAACTAGTGTTACCAATGAAGTGGCTAGATATAGCCCAAGCAGTTTTTTTTTACAGTCTTTATATTACGTCAATCAGCTTCAAGGCCTGTGTTCGTGGTGACGTGATATTAAGTGTATAGGCTCTTAGGGGTTAAACACAGGGTGAGAATGATAATGATTAACAGAAGGCTGGGAACACATATACATTTTGTGGTAATCAATGAGGAACTGAGTGTAAAATGAAGACAGTGGTGGATTACAAGGATTTATTCATTTTATATTCAGAGTTTACAATATCAGCAACATCCACTCCACAAACACCACTACCTCTACACACACACAGGCTTCAGTCCTACATATACTATACATTTAATATTATGGACCCTGTGATCGTATATGAGAATTAGTGGCTTCTGATTCCTCCTGAGTACACCACAAAACAAACTCCTTCCATGTAGGTGGTGTTTCATAGCAGTAATTGAAGGACTCATTTACCTTCAATTTTCTGACTACATCATAGGGTCTCTTAAGATACCAACCTGTCACTACAAACAGCAGCTGTTATTTTAACATATATCAAGGCCACATTATATTATATTATATCATACTTCAGTTCTAATAATACATTTAATATTAAGACACCAACCAGTCACCAAACATTACTATCGTCTTTGTGTTGTGTGTGTGTTTCTTAAAACAAATGTACTAATTAATTTTGTTGCACATTTATTAAAGGGTGGTAAACAATGATAGCCTCCCCCACCCCCTGCTGGACAAATACTGTATTAGCTAGAAATATGAAGGTGATATCATCTGTATGTATATTCAATTCTTTTTTGCTGGTATCAACATGTGTGCTGCTGTGTTAAATGACAGTTAAAAGAAGCACCATATGTGAAAGTGCTTTGAACCCAGTCAGAACCTTCTGAAGGACAACAACATTGACTTCTTTGGTAATGACGAGTGGCCCAGTAATTCTCCTGATCTGTGAAAATGTTGGATCTATCTTGAAGGACGAGGTTGAAAAAAGGATAGATAGATAGATAGATTACTTTATTGTCAAAATGCAATACAATAAGTATACAAAATGAAATTCTTTATGGCTCTGAGCTCCCAGCTAGAAACAAGATAGAGATAAAATGAAGTGACATAAAATATAAAATATGGGATTCTTAAAAACGACTAACTGGTTACATATAAACTAATACACACACACATACACACACACAAATACCTCCATAAAGCTACATTAATATATATAAACCTATTAAACACATAAAAATTACTCCATCACAATTGTTATGTCTTATCACATTTGTATTTAAGATTGTTAAAGAGTACGATACTCTTTGGTATGAAGGATTTCTTAAACCTATCTGTGCGTTGTGTAGGCAATGCTAGCCTTCTTCCAGACCTTAAAAAGCTGTAATATTTGTGTAGTGGATGGGTTGGATCTAACATAATTTTTCCTACTTGTCTTATTACGTCTTCCTGATACATAATGTCTAGTGGTTTAGTATCTGCCCCTAGTTTCCGGCACTTTTTAACAATACTAAAAAGTCTATTCTTATCTTTAACAGTCAGTTTTCCATACCAGGTAGTTAATGAGAAGTTTAATACAGATTCAATAATGGATTTATAGAACAAACTAATTATTTTCCTACCAATATGTAAATTATTTAGCACATGCATAAAATGAAGCCGTTGTTTACATTTTTTGTACACCAAGTCAGTGTTTTCCTTTCCTTTTAGTTGGTTATCTATCACATATCCAAGGTACTTATAATTACTAACTCTCTCAACACTTTCCTCATTTATTACAATTTGCTCTGGTATTACTTGCTTTTTTGTCCTGAAATCTATTAACATTTCCTTTGTCTTCTTTACATTCAGTTCCAAAAAATTAATCTTACACCAATCAAAAAAACAATTAACCTGTGAAATATAGTCCTCACAATCATCGCTCAAGATTTTCCCTATTATTACTGTATCATCAGCATACTTTATTATAGAACAATTACTGAACAAGCTTCTACAATCGTCTGTATATAGGGTGAACAACACTGGAGATATGACGCAACCTTGAGGTGCCCCTGTGTTGGTGATAATTGTGTTAGACTTAACATCATTTATCTTTGTATACTGTGGCCTCTGGGTTAAAAAACTAAAAATCCACTTCAATAGGAAACAGTTTACATTTTTCCTCATCAATTTATTCAGTAAGATGTGTGGTTGGATCGTATTGAAGGCAGAACTGAAATCAATGAACAATAATCGTATTTGGGTGTTCTGTTTATCTACATGTTCGCTAATATTATTCATTAAGGTTAGGCTTGCATCCTGGACACTTCTATTTGTACGGTATGCAAATTGATGTGGGTCATTAGTGTTATCTGTGCTTTCACATAAGTATGTTTTCAGTATGATCTCTAGGCATTTCATGATATTTGATGTAAGTGCTACAGGCCTAAAATCATTGTACACTTTCAGAAAGCTAATTTTGGCAATGGGTTTAATTTCTGATACTTTCCAAGTGTCTGGTACAACTCCTTGGTCTATAGAAGCCTGGAAAAGTAGTTGCAACACAGGTGCCAGTTGATCCGCACAGTACTTGAGTGCCTTGGCTGGCACTCCGTCTGGACCCGTGGCCTTACCAGCCCTGACACTCTTCAGGGATCGTACTACTTGTTCATGACTAATTATTATTCTTTCATTTGTTCTCGATGTAATGGCTGACATCACTTCGTTCCTCTCCTCACTAAAGTCATTTCTTTCGAACCTCGCATAAAATGAGTTTATAGAATTTGCGTACGTGACACTGTTCTCTGGTTCACACGCATTTAGTTTCTTATTATAGCTGCATAGAGATTTCAGACCTTTCCATGCCTCTTTCACCCGATTTGTACTAAATAAACCTTCGATCTTTTCTTTGTATTTCTTTTTGGACTCTGTTATTATTTTATTTATTTGTTTTTGGATAGTTTTCTGTTGGACTCGATTTCCGATTTGCGTAAGTCTACGTTTTTCATTAATCATCAGTTTCAGTTCTTTATTTATCCAAGGCTTGTTGTTTGGAAATATCTGTAAGTCTTTTGAAGGCACCAACATATCGAAACAAAATTGGAAATATGAATTAAAAATGTCCAGGCTTATGTTAATGTCCGCTCCGTTTTCTATTAGAAGAGACCAGTCAGTACACTCAAAACAAGCCTGCAGTGTCCTAATATTTTCCTCATCCCATTTTCTTATTTCTACCAGTCTACACTTCTCTCTCTTCAGCACTTGTTTGTAAATAGGTACGCAAA
Organism: Petrolisthes manimaculis; assembly: GCA_034508575.1. Lineage (NCBI taxonomy): Eukaryota > Metazoa > Arthropoda > Malacostraca > Decapoda > Porcellanidae > Petrolisthes > Petrolisthes manimaculis. The sequence continues at coordinate 449,648 of JAWZYT010001689.1, forward strand.
ACAGCATGTTATGGTCTCCGTTTCCCAAACACGGTCTTTTCAGGACACGATAGCCATCTTTAACGCTGCAAAACATCTTATCAAGGGTAGCGTTGTTCCTTGTAGGACATTTTACTGTTTGATCATATGTTGGCACCTTTTCTTTAAAGTTACAATGATTAAAATCCCCCAACACAATCCTAACACCATCCGGACATTCATTTTCATATCTTGTAACACAATTTTCTAACAATTCCGCTGCTACATCAGCGTCAGCATCAGGGGGAATATACACTATAAATAGGGTGACCTTACAGAATTCCCGAGGCAGGTAGAAGGGACGGCAGGATATCACTAAGTATTCTATATCTTTATCACAAAAACTGTCTTTAACAATCGCTTGTGTACACCACCTGTTGTTTATATAGGCTGCAACTCCGCCCCCTCGTTCCTTGTTTACACCTCTCCTGTCCGAGCGTATCAACGTAAACCCGTCAATGTTCACTGTGCTATCTGTATCTTTCTCTTGGAGCCATGTCTCCGTAATAGTAATTATTGCACTGTCCCTGTATTCCTGAATAAATTTACAATTTGCTGATAACTCGTCAATCTTATTTCTTATTGATCGTACATTACCAAAAGTTATGGTGGGAAGCGGGGTCCTTATACCTCGTCGTCTCAGCCGGGCCCGAACACCACCTCGTCGTCCTCGTCTACGGTAGTTTCTTTTTGATGATGTTTCCTTGAGTCCATATCCACTGTGAGTCGCCTGACGATCCTCTAGTTGTTTTACGCACTTCATATATTTGGTGGGCAGAGGATCATTCCCTGGGGGTCGGAGGGCGAGGAGGGAAGCACTGTCGTACCGGATGTTTACATTCAAGGAAGCAGCAGTCATCATCACGAAAATCACAATTATATTCCACAGCAGTAGCATACTTCCTCTCGACATTGCTTGCATGCTTCTCGGTACTTTCACAGTCAATCTAAGATGTTCCACGTAGCAGTAGGTTGTAGTAGAAGGTTAAAAATTGAAGTTAAAGAAGGAGCTCTAGAGCCGGGGCAGCCGATGTACAGCGCCACCTGGCTCGTCTGAACCTTTATCAACTCAATGTAGTCGTACCAAGATGGAGGAGCACATCAATGCTGTGCTTCAGGGAGTGGAGTTCAACATGGAGCTTTTGGAGTCACTATTGTCTTCCTACCCTGCTGGTCTTCAAGCTGTTCATGACGCCAATGGAGGCAACACTGAGGGTCCATTCCACAGTGGTTGGTATTGGTTTGTTAGCATGCAAACGAAAAAATCTTAGCCATGTAAATGACTTATGAGGGAATTATTTAATGAACTTGGTGAGTAAACTATGCAGTGATCATCATTATCTAACTGTTTTATAGAATTTGTGAATGTGGATACTCAGCTTTTGGGAAATAATGAAGTCTTACAGGTGTGGTTGGTTGGTAAGCTAACAAACTAATACCACTGTGGAATCAACACTGAATACTCACCTTTTCACCATACACCTACAATATTATGTACTACCTCTTGATATTTTCAGTTTTTTCCTATCATGCTTAGGGGGGAGGGGAACAATCATTGTTTGCCACCGTTTATGTTCAGTGTTTTATTTCACGTGTGAACTGTCTATCTATCTATCTCTCTATAGCTCTGACGCCTCATTCCCTCTGAGAACTCCCTCCAAGGGGGTGGCCACGGCAGAAGTGTTTCCAGTTTTCCCTGTTTCAACACTCCCTCTATTCCTTTCCACACCCTCCCAGACACCAACAATGCACAACCAGTCCATACTACATCTCCTTCCATTCCTTCCCACAACACACTTTCCCTCCATCCCCACTCTCTTCCAACCCCCATCCTTTCACATGCGTCTCTGTTATGCCACACACATCTATTCTATTTTTTCTGCAACACTCCACTATCTCTCTCTTTTTCATTTCATGCACCATTCCATTCACATTGATCGCAACCACCTTGATGCATTCTTCCCCTTTCCTGCCCCCCAAAGGGACTACCAGAGACTCCTCCACGCCACTAGCCGCAGCCGTCCTTCCCCCTGATTGGGGAGCCGCTGGTGGCTGGCAAGGCTAACGCAGTTTAAAAAACCAATACAGTATTAAAAAAAAAAAAAATTACACATAAACACTTAAAAATACATACGTTGTTAAAATATATACATTACAATTCTTTTTTAACCTATATGTGGGGAACCTAATATGCTACCACACCTCCTCCCCCTTCAGCTTCACCTCCAGCCTTTTACAATAAAATAAATTAAAATTAGGGAGGTGTCACCCGAGGTTACCACATGGAGGCGGGGTGAGATTTACCTACCCATCCTGAGGAAGGATAGGTCACCGAGGTGTTTTGAAAACTTCCCAATGTTTGATGGTGGCCTGTGTGCAATGGCCGCACCTCTTAACCTCATTGGATATGATATTGCCACTGCACAAATGTGTGAACAGTTTTGTGTAACATGAGTTGGGATTTGTCAGAAAACTTTTTACCACATTCATTACATTCAAAATCCTATACTCTTGAATGAACTTTTATATGTTGATTAAGGTTAAATTTCCGACTAAACTTTTTACCACATTCATTACATTCAAAATCCTTTACTCCTGTATGAACTTTTAAATTACTATTAAGGTTAGATTTCAGACCAAACTTTTTACCACATTCATCACATTCAAAGTTCCTCTCTACTGTGTGTATAAGTATGTGTCGCTTTAATTCATCCTTTGTCACAAACTTTTTACCACATTCATCACATTCAAAGTTCTTCTCTCCTGTGTGTCTAAGTATGTGTTGCTTTAATTCATCCTTTGTCACAAACTTTTTACCACATTCATCACATTCAAAGTTCCTCTCTCCTGTGTGTATAAATATGTGTTGCTTTAATTCACCCTTTGTCACAAACTTTTTACCACATTCATCACATTCAAAGTTCCTCTCTCCTGTGTGTATAAATAGGTGTTGCTTTAATTTACCTTTTGTCACAAACTTTTTACCACATTCTTTACATTCAAAGTTCTTCACACCTGTGTGTATAAGTATGTGTTGCTTTAATTCACCTTTGTCACAAACTTCTTACCACATTCATCACATTCAAAGTTCTTCTCTCCTGTGTGTATAAGTATGTGTTTCTTTAGATCACCCCTTGTCTGATACTTTTTACCACATTCTTCACATTCAAAGTTCCTCTCTCCTGTGTGAACAAAGCTGTGTCTCTTTAGGTGATATTTCCTATTAAACTCTTTACCACACTCATCACACATAAACTTTTTCTCACCAGTATGAGTCAACAAATGCTGAGTTAGATAGCATTTCCTACCAAACTTTCGACCACATTGTTGACAGACCAATTTGTTACACTTCTCTTCCCTGACAACATTGATGGTGTCACTTCCTTCCACCTCCATCACTAACACAGCTTTATTCTGCCACCAATATGACCACTTGGTTGTCAGGGATGACAACCACACTGTTGTTGGTGTCAGGGTAGCCAACCACTCTGTTATGGTGTCAGTGTTGTCACACTCTTACTGGTGTTATCTGAAACAAAAGTATATTTTAATAGCAACCGGGAAGGAAATAGAAGGAAAAGAGGGAGAGTTAAAGAGCTGAAAGCTATGGGTGGGGCCTAAGGGGTACCAAAATCCTTACACCCTTAACCCCCGGCATATGCCAGGTTGCTAACATTTTCAAAGGTTATGGAATTTTCACCAATTTTTTGTACTCCAGACGTTAGTTACACTAGTTTATAGTAGGATGGGATGCTCAGACTGAGTACACACTGCTTTTTCTAGGGTAAAATTGAGGAATTATTGATCTTGTTAAGTCCGAGTGTTCTGGTGAATGGCTTATCTGACGAGCGCCTACCCCCATTTTCTACTACCTCACCATGGTCAGCACACACACCAAAACACTAGCGCTCAACATACCTCATTCAACTCGTCATAATTCTGTAACCATTGTACCTACAGATTTCCTGTTGGTATCAATCGAAAGAGGAAGAGTTGCTCGTTCTGATGGTACTAAATTAATTCACTCGTTCATTGTAGTGTAAGAGTAATAAGCATGCGAAAACTAGCTATTTTGCATGTTTTTCACCAAACTCCAAGTCCTTTAGGGGTTAAAGTATTGGCCACATCACTATAGACAATACCTCCCTACTGGAATATTTCTACAAAACACACACACCTATATGGAAGGAGTTTATTTTGTAGCATAGTCATGAGGAATCAGAAGCCGCATACATGATCACAGGGTCCTTAACCCCTACAGTCCGGCTGACGGTTTGTACCATCGGTACGTGGACTCCGGATGACGGTGTATACTGTCATAGCTATCTTCCCGCCATGTAGCGCTATGTTGGGTGGATTTTTCATGTTAGCAGGCTAGTAAACAACATCACAATATCGATCAGCTACCCACTCAGTTTCCTTCTGATCGTCACGAAGGCTGAGTTATAAAATAAGTGTTTGCGCGTGTCCGAATCTGTGCCCACGAGCACTGACGCACCAAATTTATTCATAAGAGTGAACAGTAAAGTCTTACATCTCGCCAATAAAAGGGACCAAACACACACACAGACGGCTGGTAAACTAGTGTACACGTGGGTTCTACAGGCTGCTTATATATGGTGTGACTGAGGCCTATCCCTGTCAATTGAAGTGAGGTGAAGTAAGGTGAGGCGAGGGCACACGATAGATAATCATAGTAATAAGAAAATACCGTAGTGAATATATAGACGTGACAGTGACACGATGATATTCCTACAACTGTACATATTATTTTTATTGCTGTGATAGTGACACACGATAGATAATCGTAGTAATAAGAATATACTGTAGTGTATATATGAAGGTGTTTAGCGGCTAATTGTACAGTCGGCAGCAGAAGTTCACTGCAAGCCGACCCTTGTGGAGAGAGTCAGTTGGTCTGGCAATACTGTATAAAAAATAGTTGCCACCAGTGCATTTAAATGCTGTTATTGGCGTGGTTTTATGATTATTATTTAAAGTCGAAGTGGCCTATGAAATATTATCCTCTTTTATTAATACCTATAGTATATGAAAATGTAAACTCATTCATGACAAAAGTTGAAAATGATATATGAGAATGATAATAGAATATTTTTTTTAATTTCAATACCTGCAAACTCGTTCCACCTTCCTTCTCTCCCTCCCTGGAAGTATTCTTCACCCCCCTTTTCTCTCTCTTCTCCAACCCCTTTGTCTCTCTCTACCACCTCTCTCTCTCTCTTGCACTGGGAAGAGTCACAGCACTAAATTATATTTGCTCATTAATGTTTCAAATAACCACAGGTCATCAATGATTTTCTTTTATCAGTCCCTCATATCTCAGTCCCTGCTCTCCATCCCAAGTTTACATTATAAGGTGTGCAACCAGGTTATCACATTTTTTTGTCCATTTATTACATATACACATCAAAATACACATGTCCTTCGGAGTTAAGATAATGACCATTAATTATATAAGTAAACAATTATATAATAATTGTGATTAATCAACAAAATAAAGTAGTAGGTCATATACAGGTTAATGAAGAGGTCATTAACAATGAGGATATATAACTTTAAACGAAAATATTAAACAGTATAATGAATTACTCTATTCAGGAAAAGCACCAGGCCACAACTAACTACCGAAATCATTCAGTACCCACTCCATCCACCGCCGTTTGCAATAACTTACTCAAGCCTGTCTGGCATAGAGGCAACTGTGTTGTAGATCACTTGTTGATTTTATTCAGAATAGTTCCCATTCGACCCTTGTGTGTTGAAGGAGCTGACCTGAAGTTCTTTCTTGTCCAGGTTCCCATGACCTAACAATGTTGTCCCAGCAGTTTTCAATAGGATTAAAGTCACAGCCCTTGCTGGGCCACTCAAACAAGTCTATGTCTTGTTGCTCAGCAAACCAACGGCGGATGATTCTTGCAGTGTGGACTGGACAATTATCCTGTTTGAAGTAACACTATAATAATAAAATTATATATATATATATATATATATATATATATATATATATATAGAGAGAGAGAGAGAGAGAGAGAGAGAGAGAGAGAGAGAGAGAGAGAGAGAGAGAGAGAGAGAGAGAGAGAGAGAGAGAGAGAGAGAGAGAGAGAGAGAGAGAGAGAGAGAGAGAGAGAGAGAGAGAGAGAGAGAGAGAGAGAGAGAGAGAGAGAGAGAGAGAGAGAGAGAGAGAGAGAGAGAAAGAGAGAGAGAGAGAGAATTGCATTATTTTAAAAAGCATAAAATTATAAAATTGTTCTGGGCTTCATAAGTATTCACCTGCATGCTACCGACGAAACCGCACAAGATACACTCGTGAGAACATTTGTGAAGTTGCCAAAAGTGGCCATGTGACCTGTAATGTGTGGGGTTGGGTTCATTTATACGGCGTCGGAGAACTTACTGAAATAGAAGGGCGTTTTAATGCTGAAAAATATCTCGAACTGCTGGAAGAGGTGATGGTTCCAACTGTTCGAGCTATGGCCCTTCCGTACTCTGAGCTAATTCATTTCATGCAGGTGAATACAGAACAACACTTATGAAGCCCAGAACAATTTTATAATTTTATGCTTTGTAAAATAATGCAATTCTATAGAAGAGAAATTAATGTATCATATTATACAATTATTGTTAAAAACCTAATTAGTGAATATTTTAATTATTATGTAACCTTATTAGGTCTATATATGCAAATTAATCACTTCATATATATATATATATATATATATATATATATAATTTTATTATTATAGTGTTACTTCAAACAGGATAATTGTCCAGTCCACACTGCAAGAATCATCCGCCGTTGGTTTGCTGAGCAACAAGACATACTTTTGTTTGAGTGGCCCAGCAAGGGCTGTGACTTTAATCCTATTGAAAACTGCTGGGACAACATTGTTAGGTCGTGGGAACCTGGACAAGAAAGAACTTCAGGTCAGCTCCTTCAACACACAAGGGTCGAATGGGAACTATTCTGAATAAAATCAACAAGTGATCTACAACACAGTTGCCTCTATGCCAGACAGGCTTGAGTAAGTTATTGCAAACGGCGGTGGATGGAGTGGGTACTGAATGATTTCGGTAGTTAGTTGTGGCCTGGTGCTTTTCCTGAATAGAGTAATTCATTATACTGTTTAATATTTTCGTTTAAAGTTATATATCCTCATTGTTAATGACCTCTTCATTAACCTGTATATGACCTACTACTTTATTTTGTTGATTAATCACAATTATTATATAATAGTTTACTTATTTAATTAATGGTCATTATCTTAACCCCTCCGCGACGGGATAACTATGGATAGCCAATCTGTCAGTCCGGGGCTAGTCTTAATTTCCCTACTGCCTGGCCGGGCGCTTTTGGCCGATTTTTCCAAAATCGCTCTATTCCACTTACTCTGTACGTCTAAACTACGATACTGAACAACTTAAATTTGGTCTTGTTAGCACCATCAACTCTTCCTCTTTCCAATAAAACCAACCTCAGCTCTCTACAACTCTCCGTTGCCGAGAAATTAAGTGAGGAATGAAGGGTACTTTCTCGTGTGAGCGCGGCTGCGTTCGCTTAGGTGGCTTGGCTCTGACGACAACTGAACGTGGCCCGCGCGGGTGGCAGTCAGTGTTGTAAGTAAGCATGGCGCACCACAGAATCGGACACGCACGAGAAATCTAATCCACATCCATCCATGTTTACAGTCAGTAACACACTGACTGACGATGGTGATTTGTAGGGATGGTGGTGAAGTATAGCCAAGTAAAAAAAAAAACGCCAAATTGGGCTCGCAAATGCCGACATTGGCAATAGCGGTGCTTCATCCCGCCCGGTCACCACATGGCAAGGGTGTAAGACACGACCCGGGGGCTTCCTGGGGCCGTCTATGACCGCGGTCCGGACGTTAAGGGTTAAGGTTAAAATGACTAGATCCCACTTCCACCAATGTGTCAGTGAGGTATTGAATTTTATCTTTTGAAGGGAGGGTATTTGGAGGGATAACTGAATTTAATTTCTTGTGAAAAGCTTCCCAGTCACCCGTTTTGAGGGACCAACAGGGTCTACGTGATGTGGGAGGAGGTGTTGTAAATTGAAAGGATATTATTACAGGAAGATGGTCACTACCCATGTTAGGGCCAGTTGTTATTGTGGTTAGGAGGAGTGAGCCATTTCCCAGGCATAAGTCCAAGGTAAAGGATTTCCCTGAAACTGGATCAATCCTGGTAGGGAGTAAGTAGGGTGGGGTAAGTAGAGAGATAGTGTCGCTGTCCATCAAAAAATCCGAGAGGGCCAACCCCGACCAGTTTCTCCTGCTTCTGGGCAGGTCCGGTTCCCAGAATTCATGATGGGCATTGAAATCACCCATAATTAATGACTGGGAGGAAAGTTGTGAAAACAAATGAGGCTCCCGCCGCGAGAGGGCTGTAAGCGCCACCCGACTAGTTTTGAGAAAAATGCGCTCAAAGTTTCCTTATGATTACACCATTGAAAACGGTCAGAAGGGGGATCTATTATATACTATTGGAATCGCCTATCCTTCTTCTTTTTGGCCATGTAATTTATATTCCTTAATATCAAGTTTTGTGCGTATGGCGGCGTGTGGAAGACATGGTGGCAGAATTGGATGGGCGTGAAAGGCGTGAATGGGAGAAAAAGTGATGCTTGTCTGAAGCGGTGTATGTGTGCAGCTGCTTTCCCACCAGCATTGTTCAACCAGTTCCTCAGAATTCCTCAGAATTCATAGTTAATGTTTCTTAAAGATTCAATCACTATAGGAAAATCTGACTTTTAGTCTCTTTTTATAACTAATATGCATTGACATTGATGTATTTATCTCTTACAAGTGTATTAGTGTCTATTCCTTATTGTTTTCAATATTGGTTTGCAATAATTAATCCATTAATATAGGGAAATTGATGGAATCACGAACGAAAACATTGGACTTTAAATCGCACGTGTGGATCATCAGCTGGCGGGAGGACGCGCGCTCATTGGCTAGAGCTATGGCCGCTCCCTATACTCCGTGCTGATTGGTGCCCGCGCTGCCCCGTCGCCTCTGGAGATAGCTCTGTCTGGCGGCGGAGCGAGAACTTAACAATGAGTGAACTTTAGGCCTTGTTGTACCCATCCAGATGGTCGATTTTGCCTATGACACCACTTCCACATGAATTCTATGCCCTTTTAGCAACCGGATCCGTGCCTAACTCAATTTTTTCAAATTTGTCGCTTACATCCCTCTCGCGGCGGGAGCCTCAAATGTTTAAATTCTTGTAATGAAATATCCAAACATGGATTATAAAGCAATAATATTTGAATTGGCCCTGTATCAAAGGTTACTGTAACTCCCAAGTGCTCCAGCACACCTCCTGGAAAGGAAGTAATAGTTAGAGGACTAGAAGGGAGAGATTGATGCACCAGGAGAAGGAGGCCGCCTCCTGCCTGTCCAGGTGTTCTATCTACCCTGTAAGAAACATAGTTTGGAAAGGAGGGAGAGAATGCATCTGTGAGCCACGTCTCACATATGCCAACTATTAGAGGAGAATATGATGAGAGCGTGGTTTTAAAGACTGGAAGTTTCCGGTACATAGACCGGGCATTCCAGAGGATGAAATGGTGTGGGAGTAAAGTATTCACTGAGAAAGTGACATAAGGAAGGTCAGGAGCCCTGGCAAGCACTTACAGAAGGCCACCCTTAGGCCAAGACCAGATGAAATGTGTGTGATAAATTCTAGTGCAATAGGTACTATCCCACTAATGAAAGCCGGCCATGCAAAGCCCGAAGCATGCTGGGCTGGAAGTGAGGAAGCTGTGTAAGGCCTACACTACCAAGCGAGGGCATGTGTTGTTGTGAAGGCTGTGGTTTAGGCTGAGGGAGGGATGGTGGATTGGGTAGGGAAGGACGAGGATAAGGTATAGGCAGTGTTATTGGTGGTGCATTGGATTTTGGGGGTGCTTTTTGAGGAGCTTTGGCTTTGCGGGTTTTAGGACTGTTTGTGTGTTTAGGTTGTTTGGGTGGTGAGGAAATTATTCTGGATTTGCGAGGTGTTCTATTTCGACGTTGTGGTTTTGGTGTGCTGTTGGGTGTGTGTGCAGTGTCTTTGGGTGCAGGAGAAGGCTGTCGTGGCGGTGTGGAATTGCCACGAGCCGCTACGGGCAGAACAACTATCTGAGGGCTGAGGGGGTAAATGTTTAGGTTTGTTGGTTTTGTTTTAGGTTGTGATTGATGTTTGGTTATAATGGTATCCGGACGGATTTCCCTCAGTTGGCGTTTGACTTCCTGCATGTAGGTATCAGGGTCATGCTGTGTCTCTTGGACCTTCGCAGCCCTGATGTATGCCGGGCACTGCTTAGATGTTGGTCTGTGTGCTCCCAGACAGAAGTAGCAGTGTTGTGTTCTTTCACACTTATCGGTGCTGTGGAAACCACTGTACCTCCCACATCGGGTCTTACCTCCGCAGGAGATGTTTCCGTGGCCAAACAGAAGACATCGGGTGCACCTCAGGATGGGGAGAGTGTGCGGCCTCACATGGTATACCACCGAGTCCATGGCTACCCTCTAAGGGAGTGGTCCCCTGAACTTTAACCTAATAGCCATGTTGGGCACCCTCTCCCCATCCCTAGTCGTATCTGGCAGTCTAAAAGCTGTCATCAGTTTTGTCGGCTTATCGTCTAGTATGGTCAGTCCTTCCTCAATGTCATTGTCTGATACTTCAGGGGAAACTGGGAATATCCTCCCGTATTGATATGTCGGATCGTCATCACCAGCGATCCAGCACTTAACTGGCCACTCGCCCAGCATGACTACTGACTCAGGCACACTTACCAGGCCGTCGATATTGGCCACCCTAAACTTCAAACCTCGCCCTTTGCCTGTGGTGACCAGGGTGTTTTCGATAAATTTCTTTGCAAATATTGATTTATATATGGCTTCAGACACCCTTTTGGGGTGTATAGAGCATTGTGACCCTGTGGTTGACATCATTAATGTTGTTTTATAGGTGTTGTTGTTATTATGATGTTGGTGTTGGTGTACAGTGTTATTAGCATTGGGTGGTTTATTTGATGTAGCAATACATGGTGGTGATGCTGCCACGTTTGCATAAGACCTGTTATTAGATTTCTTATGTATTAGTATGTCACCCGGTGATTCTGCTGGAGAGAGTGTCCTCTTGTTGTTGTTGGTGTTGCTTGTCTCCATGTTCTCTGCCTCTGCCTCTGCTGTTGTTGTTGTTTGATGGTGATTGGCCGGTTGTTCTTCCTCCATGTTTGTCACTTCTGGTTTCTTCTTAACTTCTCTTCTTTCATTACTCAATCACTCTCTTCCTCTGCACTTATGTATGTGTGCGTTGGTATGTATGTGTTGGTTTGTTTAACAATTTGCACAAGTTTGGGGAATAAGCAGAGCTCAAGCACTAACGTCCTGTTGCTACCACGTCTTACCAAAAAGTCGGACCATGAGGTGTTGAGTACTTACAGTTGTTGTTGTCAGAATGTCAGTGTTACCAGGGCCAGGGGAGGTTGTTGTCAGTGTTGCCAGAAGTTACAGTTATCAGGATACTGCTGGCAATATATTATAGATTAAATATAGCGTTATATAACTTCTATAAAACAAAACAAAATAAAATAAAAATAAGATTAATTAATTAAAGGAGACATGGAACAACAGCAAAGGATAAAACAAATAAGATAAGTGCCGTTGAAAAGGCTACACACCCTTGCTCTTGTTCTTTGCTGTTACAGGAACCCCGGGTGTTTATTCCAGGGTTGGCCTTTGTATCGGCAGCTCCTGTAAATAGAAATAGAAAAAAAAAAAAAATACCACACATATCTATTCACTCTCTACATCTTGCATACCCCATTTTCTCCAAGAATTCTTTCACAGCACCAATCATCTCATCTGTGCTCTGCTCACACAAACCTAGCAGTAATATCATCCATTCTCTCCCTGTTAATTCCATTCCATTTCAGTCAAGATGATCTGCATCATCTCTGTTCTGTCTCTCTCATACTTCTCACATCCCAGCATCACATGTTCTACCGTTTCATCCTCTCCTGTGTCACTCACAGATACTCACAGAAGATCCCCTGGAAGAGGCCTTACGCCTGTGACTCCAGATCTACATTCGTACTATTACTTGGTGGTGGTGTGTATTGGATCTGAGCTCTATAGTTATATATTAGCTCCTGATTTTTCCAGAACTTGTCCAGTCGAGCTTCAAAATGCTGTACTGAGGAAGCTGTGACCACCGACTCCGGCAAACTGTTCCAATAGTTGACCACTCTACATGGTAATGAATATTTCCTCAGGTCCAGCCTTGATCTTGTCTTGAATAGCTTGAGAGAGTGTCCCCTACTGGTGTTGTGATGCCAACGTTGTAGTACTCCTTCACTACATTCTTCATCATACCTTCCACTCACAATCTTAAACACTTCTATCATATCTCCTCTTACTCTTCTGTAAGCCAAAGTCGGCAGTCTCAGGGCTCTTAGTCTTTCCTCATATGGCAAATCTTTCAGTTCTGGCACCAACTTAGAAGCTCTCCTTTGTACATTTTCTAAAGTCTCAATATCTTTAACAAGGTGAGGGCACCATACCTGATTGGCATATTCAATATGTGGTCTTACCAATGTTACAAATAACACTCTGAATATGTCAGTATCCAAGTACACAAAATTTCGCCTAATCAACCCAACAATACTGTTCGCCTTGTTCACTTTTTCAGCCATATGATCACTGAATTTAAGCTTGTCATCAAATATGACCCCCACATCCTTCTCTGATGTAGTTTTATTCAATTGTTTCTCCATCTTATAGCCTTGGTCTACAATACTTGTTCTTCCAACCCTCATGTATTTACATTTGTCTGGATGAAAACTCAAGAGCCATTTCTTTGACCACAGATACACATCACTGATGTCTTGTTGCCAAGGGCGTAGCCAGAAAAAATTATTGGGGGGGGGCCAACTCGTTCAGTAAGAAAATTAACACCTGTAACCTGTGAAAAGTGACTTAACAATTGTTGTAAACAAGCTGCATTTTTGAGAAATTGGGGGGGGGGGGGCATGGCCCCCATGGCCCCCCCTCTGGCTACGCCCTTGCTTGTTGCAACTTCTTACAATCTTCAACGTCTTTCATTTCTCTAAATATCTTGGTGTCATCTGCATAAAGATACAATTCACTGTTATATGTGACACACTCAGGCAAGTCATTAATAAAAATAACAAATAACAGAGGCCCCAGTACAGACCCCTGGGGCACTCCACTTGTCACATCTTTCCAACTTGACTTTTTACCATTCACAATTACTCTCTGTTGTCTTCCTGATAAGAATGCCTTAATCCATTCTTGGTAATTTTTCCCGATTCCATAGCTTTTAATTTTCTCTAGAAGTCTTATGTGAGCTACCTTATCAAAGGCCTCCATAAAGTCGCAATATATAACGTCGACTGCATTGCCTTCATCCAAAATATCTGTCCATCTATTCAATATCTTAATGAGCTGCAACACTGTAGATCTTCCCCTAATGAAACCGAATTGCTTCTTACTAAACAATGCATTTTTTTTCATGTATGTCATCACAGCATCTCTGATTAGAGTTTCTAAAATCTTGCATATGACACTAGTTAAACTGACTAGTCTATAGTTTTCAGGATCACATTTTGCACCTTTCTTGTAAATTGCCGTGATATTTGCTATACGCCAGTCATTTGGAAGTTGCTTATTGTTAAAAGAATATTCATACAATATCTTTAGAGGCTCCAATAGAACATCTGTTGCCTCTTTAATGATCCTTGGGTGTAAATTGTCTGGTCCTGGAGATTTGTGTCTTTTTAGCTTTTGAATAATTTTCCTGATAGGCCCTATCATCCTCTTTCACTTCAAAGTGTTGTAGGGTAGGCACATTTCGCATGGTGCATCTTGGTATTTCTCCTTCAGGCTCATGCACAAAAACTCCTGAGAATTGTTCTCCCAGAACTTCTGCCTTTTCTAAATCCTCATTGTTTTTTATTAATTTGTCACTATTTTTATACAATTCAGGAATTCTTGGCTTGTTTGTTGTATTTGACTGCACATATTTCTAAAAAATCTTAGGGTTATCTTGTACATGTTTAGCAATATCCTTTTCTTTAGATTTAACAGCACTGCGTGTTTCTTTCCTGATTTGATTGTTCAGCCTTCTATACTCCTCCTCGGTCTTTAAAATTTCATGCTGGTCAACATCTTCACAAGACTTGAGCCTTTTGATGGTCATCCATAGTCTTTGTTTCCTTTTTATTTTACTCCATAATTTCTTATTCATGGACAATTTCTCATTCGTCCTTTTTCTCTTATTGAAAGTAAAATATCTTTGTGGGACACATTTGTCTATGGTACTTTGCATTTTAGTTTTGAATCTATTCCACATCTCCTCGATACTAGTAACATCAGATAAGTATTCCATCCAATCAATATCAAGTTCCCTCCTCAATAAGTCATAATCAGCCTTATCATACATATACACCAACTTCTCCTGTGGTTGTACCTTTTCCTGCAAATAGCATGCACTTTTGATGACAGCATGATCACTTTTTCCCAATGGAGTGTCCACAATAACATTTCTTATAATTGTTTCCTCATTCGTGAATAATAAATCCACGGTATTTCCTTCACTGTCTCCTCTAATCCTTGTTATCTCATGCACATGTTGTGACAAAAAACAGTCACGGACCTTCTCCACAAACTTGGTTCCCAAATTGTTTACTCCAGTGTTAGTAGTCTGTCACGAGTCAAATTTGATAGTGACATATTAATCAATTAAGTATAGGAATAATGCTTCAGTAGCCATAGCCTAGTGGTTGAGAAAGTGAAGGCAGGAGTGTGTGTGGCGAACGGGAGACAGCGTTCCTGTTTGAGCCTGTGTTTTCTCCCCCTCTCTGCCGTTAAATCCTTCGTTTCCCCACTCGTTGGCTCTGTAATTATTGATTTTGCATACACACAGTTATTCTTTTAAACTCTCCATATGATTCGTGAAGAGGATAATTACCATGATTAATTTACGTGGCGTCATTACAATTGCATGTATGGCTGGGTGTGTGAATGTGTATAATATGAGTTTCTAGTCAGACAGACAGTAGGATTCAAACTATTGTGTGTGGCGCCTGTGTATCGATCGATCCACAGTTGGTAGCTTGAGGGAGGAGCTATAGCCTGGCTGGGGGCCCTCGTGATTTAAACTTCAGTTCATCTCCTACTCGTCTTCAGCAAACACCTGCAGCTCGTGGCGCTCTAGCCTCTCGTTGGAGTAGCAGCCTACAATGGTCGAATTCATTCAGTTACGGCATACTAATGATTCGTGATCGAGTGCTGGGTGTGTGTTTGAACATTGAAAATTGCGAGTGGGAGGACAATTCAAGTATGAGTATAGAAAAACTCTCATACGTGAATGAATTTGAACTCCGAGTTCGGCTTCACCATCTTGTAACATACGTGGCTCTCTCGACCTCTCGTCTCTTCACGTAACACACAGGGGGACAGTGAATGCCAGAATATTCTCGGTGCCATTCACCAGTCTTTTCTCTAGTGCTTCACGGAGTCACTCTTGTTGTCGTTACTTGCAACAGAAAAGCAAATGATACGAGGTAAGGTTTTATGCCAATGTAGCATTCTGCATCCTACTTGGTGTAATATATATAGAAAAATGAGTGCCATGTGTGTGACTTTGAAAATAAATTACAGATGTGAAGAACAGGTGTCTGTGTGAATCTAGGAAACTTAATCACATAGATACTGGAACTCGTATTATTAGATTTATATTTATTATTAATTAAAGTAACAGTAGGGGTCCTGAAATAGCACCATAAAAATACGAGTGTTGGAGAATGTAACACCTTGGTTACATACGTAATATTCGCTCTCGTCCACTTACTCACGTGGATATGACGAGTGATAAATTATGATGTGACATTGAAAATTAACTGAGGTGGAAACAGAAAATGAAGAATAGAAAAATATTGAAGAACATAGACAAATATTGGAGACATAGAAAAATATTGGAACATAGAAAATGGAGAATATAGAAAATCGACTGAACACTTGAGAAAAATATATATTGTACTCGAAGGAAAACAACGAGGACAACACGACTCCGACCAATAGAAAACGGGAGTCACATTAGAGGGTAACTTAAGTATTTAGTTAGCTAGTTATTGCGTGTGGATGAGTGTGAACGTGTGTGACTATATTTAATTGATTTCATGTTGGTGTACTGGAAATTTTAATAAATATAGTAAAGCGATTGTGATAGGTTGTTTCACACACCATATTCCTTGGCACTATAATTTGTAAATGCATTCATATCGGAAGACCTCACATCAAAAATAAATATGTTGATAAAAAAAAGGAACTTGCAATGAAGGGGAATAATTTAACCTCTGAAACCTTCTTTGAGCCAACACAATTAAGGTTAATTAATAAAACCCGGGTAAGGTAAGTCAATTGATGAATCATTGCTTACTTGATTATTATATACATTATAATAATTCAATGTTGCACTAGAAAGCTTATAATTGCATGGATCTCCAAGGTGGGCCACAATTCTTTCAGTAGTATACATTAGTAAAACAAGATTCTCTTTAATTTTTGTCACATAGTCCAATTTCCTCCAATCAATCTGTGGTAAATTAAAATCACCCATAATTAGTTTGTATGGTGCCCTGAGATCATTCACCTCTTGCATAAGGTCCAATAACATTTGATTATTATTTTCTTCACTAGAAGGGCTGCGATACACAAGTGCTAGTACAAGATTCCCACTTTGCAAAGTAATATCCAAACAACAATATTCACAGAACAGTGACTTCAGTGGAACAGCAGTAAATTTAATTCCATGTTTCACATATATTAACAAACCTCTGCCTTCATTTTTAAAGAGGTTGTTTTCCATCATTTCATACCCCTCAATCTTATATTCCTCAATGTTCCTCATAAACCTAAAGTGTATAGGTGGTCATACCTTGCTTTGGGATTCAGACCATCTATAACTTCTTGCATTCATCTCCATACATTGTGCTCTGGCTCCAAAGAGTAGATCACCACCCAGACTTCCCTCATACCACTTCACATACTCTGGGCATTCTTTCTCCTTATACCATACAAAAGTTTCCTTTTGTTCCATTTCATTTTTCCATTTTCTTAGCCCCAGGCATTTCACTTCTTTGTCAATCACACTTTTCCACTTTCTTGCATCCCAGTCTAACCCCTCTATATTCCTGCTCATTATTTTCCACTCATGCATAATTCCTCTAACTACCATACCATTCATATATACCATTCTCTCACACTTCTTTCCCCATATGCTATTTCTAATGTTCCACATATAAATCTTCCTTGCCATTATTGTATCCTCCATTCGTTCCAGTCTTACTTTATATCTAAGAGTTACTTTCACCAGTCTTTCTCTGAATGTACTCCATCCCATATCACCTCTCAAAGCTGCTATCGCTGCATACCTTGGTGCATTCAGTGCCATTAAGAATCTACATAGCATCTTCCTATCAACCCTGTCATAATCTTTCTCTATATCTAAGACAAGGAAAGTGCTATAATTTATATGTCACACCTACATACATAAAACATATCTACATTTCACTATCTCCTCTGTTCTCACACTTACTACATTTCTTCCACTATCTTGTACTACAGAAGATGCCATTGACTCCAAAGAAATTCTTCTTCTTAAAGATTTCCTACCTTTCCTCTTTTGTCAACGGCCACACCACGTTGAAAACACCGCTTCTCGTTCGATCAGCGAAGTTAAGCAACGTTGGGCCTGGTTAGTACTTGGATGGGTGACCGCCTGGGAACACCAGATGCTGTTGGCATCTAATTATTTTTTAAATTCAAACAACGAGTCATGCCTCATTTGAAGCATTATAAGACATTATACACATCACAAATTGACATTAAATACATCCATTGAGAGTACCTAACCTAACCTATATGTGAATGATTATTATTGACCACGGCTGTACAATTCCATATTACACATTAAATTAGTTTTGATATTAATACTTTATACACATCACAAATGACACTAAATACATCCATTGAGAGAAATTTATGTGTGTATATAATAATGAATATATAGGGAACCGAAATAAACAGTTACCCTTCCATACCTTATTTATATGGTGATATTATATACCAGGGAAACTATAAAATTATATATATTCCTATATATTTATAATGTGACGTGTATAGTAACATTGTATAGTGTAAATAGGTCTTCAGTCAAACATTATAATATTAAAATTACGTAATATTAACAATATTCAACTTAAATGTACGATGTATTTTCTTGGGACTATAATATATTCAAGGCAAAAAGGGCATCAGCCATTTATTGTTATGGAAGTATGCTATTAACCCCTGCAGGCCGGGAAGGGTGGACCTTGCCTCCACATTTCTACCCTGCCGCTAGCGTAAAAATTCCTCGATTTGCCCTATATTCACAACGCTCACACTTTTAATCTATATAGTGTACTGACTTCAAAATTGTTCCATCCTTACCTTCAACTCTTCCTCTTTCCAATGGTACCATCGGGAGGGCTGGTTGTGCACGAGACAGGAGTGTGTCTGTGTGTATGCGTGAGTGCGGTGTGACTACGGCATGGCGAGTTCAGTTTCCCGCCCAAGTCCCTTGTCAACTCACTCGTATTACTACTATTATGTATCGTATGTCATGATTTCAACACTAAAAATAGTATGAACACTTGTAGGAATATATCATCGTGTAACTGTCACTTAGAAAATGATAAACAAACCGACTTGTACCTATTTACTATCAATTGTGCCTGTATGGGTGTGTTTTGTGGTGTTATTTTCTTATTACTACCCCATTATATATCGTGTGTCATGATCTATACACTAAATAATAATTTGTAACCTTGTAGGAATATCATGGTGTCACTCACGTACATATATTCACTACGGTATTGTCTTACGATCGTTAGAGTACAAATTCGGACAAGGGCAATTACTTAAAAATCGCCCAGCCATCGTGGGGTCCCAGAATCGACTGAGTGGGTAGTGGATCGATATTGTGAGTGTATTTTCTCGCCCAACGACAAGAAAAACTAGCCGTACAGGGCGCGAAATAGCGCTAAATCGCTGTGACGGTAGGTGCAGTTGCCCGGTTCCTTACGTAAGACGGTCTATCACGTCAACCGGTCTTTAGGGGTTAATATATTATTAATATTGATATTTCTTACACTATTAATATAACACAATCTTCTATTATATTTCATATAAACATTGATCCACAAATAATATGTCTAACATTTATTATAATGTATTAATTACCTGATGCTGCAGGTGCTCAGGGCGGCCCCCCCGCCCCGCTGACCACACCACAGCTCACTTTTCAGCCACCTGTGAGCACAGCACCTCTCACCATGCAACCCAGCACGGGAACACCTAAACTCCCACCGGCGGGCTGATGCCAGCTTTGTATATTTCAAGTATATTGTATGTATAACTCCGTGCTATATGTATATGCATAATGTATTGTAATGCACAATAAACCTTAAACAAAAATATTTAGTAACTCTGGTTTCCCTTCAAAACGCATAAATCTTTCTCCTTTTACTAAAGATTTCCGAGTAGGGGAGCAACTCAATGAGTCTATAGGACTTTTTTTTTGACCCATTAACCCTTAACGTCCGGACCGCGGTCATAGACGGACCCAGGAAGCCTCCGGGTGGTGTCGTACACCCGTGCCATGTGGTGACCGGGCGAGATGAAGCACCGCTATTGCCAATGTCGGCATTTGCGAGCCCAATTTGGCGGTTTTTTTTTCACTTGGCTATACTTCACCACCATCCCTACAAATCACCATCGTCAGTCAGTGTGTTACTGACTGTAAACATGGATGGATGTGGATTAGATTTCTCGTGCGTGTCCGATTCTGTGGTGCGCCACGCTTACTTACAACACTGACGGCCACCCGCGCGGGCCATGTTCAGTTGTCGTCACAGCCACGCCACCTAAGCGAACACGGCCGCGCTCACACGAAAAAGTACCCTTCATTCCTCACTTACTTTCTCGGCAACGGAGAGTCGTAGAGAGCTGGGGTTGGTTTTATTGGAAAGAAGAAGAGTTGATGGTGCTAACAAGACCAAATTTAAGTTGACAAGGAGGTGGCCTTTGTGTGTCTTCTTTGGCATAATCAACTTATGCATCACCAATGCCCACATCATATACCCACTCAGACCCCAGGTTAGGCCACTTACAAGGCGTGACTTTGGGTTTGCTGCATGTGAGGAACTGTGCAAGCTTTGGGCACATAAGAGGGCACAGGAGTGTCCCACACTATCAAGAGCACTAAGGTCCCTCATTGGGATGACATTCAATATGGATACTGATATCCCACCCACCCAAGACAGACCATTGGTTGGAAGAACTCGCCACAGATGCTACCTTTGTCCCAGGGCAAGTAACAGCAGGATTAGAGTGAAGTGTGGGACCTGCCATCGCCCAGTCTGCTCACGACATAGTTCGTATCATTGCAACCCCTGCCTCCCGTAAAGGTAAGACCTCGCATATGCTATTCCATTGTGTAGAGTAATGTGTAAATTATTTGCTGAGAAAATTCCAATGATTTTCAGGCCAATATAGGTGTGTTATGCACTTTTTTCCTTCAAACACGTGGCCCCCTAAAAAGTGACCCGTGCATTATTATTATCATTAGCATTATTATTATTTGTGGTGCAGTCAGTTTTACGTAGATTTTGATGATTTTTGGTAGAGGTTTTCTTGGATGCTATAGGAACATACGGAAAAAAATATATATTAAAATCCCTCGACATTTTATGTATTTTTTGTAATTTATGAAAATAGGGAAGATTTTTTTACAAAAAAATTATCGTGTTTTTTTCTGACAGGTACAGTAGCACCGCTATGCACAGCAGAGAACTGGAGGACAGTGGGATTTGGTACCTCCAGTCTTCCCCTTCAGAACCTCAGGAAACCAATAATTTACCTCATCATTAAGTATTTATTTCATTATTTTTGGAAAACTGTATTTTATTGAGTATGTTTTTTCATATTTCTTTCATAATAAACAGTAAATATCTATCCAATTTCAATTATCCCTTAACATACTATTAAGAGATATCTAAAGTAAGTAATGATACAAGGAAAATGTATTGAGACAGAAACTTTTTTTTGTGCAAACTTTTAAAGTGGTGGGTGCATTTTGGGACACATGATACCTTGTACAGCTCGAATTATAAGGATACCTATCCAGGGTCTTATATTATACCCATTATAATATTATACTTTATAAGTAAAATAATATAAACAATAAAACACATATCTTTCCTACTAAATATTTCCGTGGAGGGGAACAACTCATGAGTCTAGAGGACTTATTTGCAGACCCATTTAGGGTCTTATAATCAATATAATAGCAGATCGTTGCCCTATATCTATCCCTCACGGAGTAGTTACCCCATTCCAATTTAACCTGATCACGATTCTTATGAATCAGCTCCCTTATTTTTGGAATACACCTAATAATGTAATGATTGGTAATTTTACCACCAGTAGCAGGCTTGTCAAAAAGTAGCTCAATTTTTTTTTTTTACATCAGCTACCCCTTGTAAGTAGTCATTCCGTTCAATCAAGTTATCAATTATCTTGTCCCCAGCTTCTTCCTCTCTGTTGACGTTGCAGATCATTATTTTAGGTTTTAGCTTTTGTACATTCTTACATTCGTACAGTACAGTCGGCGGCAGAAGTCCTGTCACCTTGTAACGTTGGTTACGTTGTAGTGAAGATGTCTGGTATCTTCACTTTGGAGTTAATGACAAATAAGTTTGTTCTTGTCTGGTCTAGTCTCTTTATTGCTTCAGGTTACATATTGTATATCAAGTTTGAGAGTGAACCTGAAATATGACCATGTGACGATATCTGTAGTCAACCTGGAATATGAACAATGTTATACATAAACATAAAGGTTGCCTGCCTACTACAATACTCCTCTCCTTAGTGACGAGGAAGGAGGAACGATACAGTCTTCTTAGGGTGTCCTCTTGCATTTCCTGGATGGACTTGTGGGTTGGTATGGAGTGAAATGGAAGATGCCATTTCTGGTGGATGTAGCAGGAAAGCTTGTTTCACTCGATCGATCGAGACCACGTAAGAGATTCCATTGCGATTAATCCTCGTGGTCCTCTTGATGACTGCGAACGGACCCTCGTATGGAGGTTGTAATGGTTTCCAAACAGAGTCTACTCGTACGAAGACGTTTGTACAGGTGGAGAGTTCTTGACTGACGAATATTTTTTTAGAGGAGTTTTTCCGTGGTTGTACTGGCTGTAGCTTTTGCATGGATTCTTTGAGGTTACTGGTGAAGTCTTGGACACTGCAGGGCTTAGGATCAATGGTGCTCGAGAGGAACTCACCTGGGAGTCTGAGCGCGGTTCCATAGACAAGATCAGCAGAGGAGTAACCTATGTCTTTTTTTAGTGAGGTACGTATGCCAAGGAGAGCGATCGGCAGAGCCGCAGTCCAGTCAGCACTATTTTCTGCCATAGCTGTAAGTGATGATTTAACCCATACGAACCGCAATTATTATTACGGTACTAGCCCCTCAACCGCAAAAACAGGGTGATTTTTAAAGTTTTGATTTTGTAAAAAAGATTCTTACACATTTGTAGAGCTTTATTTTACACACCAGAATATGCAAACAAAAGTCTTCTATTTCCATTGGTTCGAGTACAGCAGCATATCATAGTCGGACAATAATATGACAGTTACCCCCCCAAATAACATACGAATGCATACGCATGTGTTACACATGTTTATAATGCGTAGAT
This sequence comes from Petrolisthes manimaculis, assembly GCA_034508575.1. Taxonomy (NCBI): domain Eukaryota; kingdom Metazoa; phylum Arthropoda; class Malacostraca; order Decapoda; family Porcellanidae; genus Petrolisthes; species Petrolisthes manimaculis. The sequence goes on from JAWZYT010001689.1 coordinate 472,527, forward strand.
ACATGAGTATGTGTACAGCTCCGGACAGATCAATGGTCCACACTTCTTCCACCCTTGACTTGGTGTGGGCCTCAACGGATATGGTATCACTGACAGGTGGAGGGGGGAGGGGAGAAATGTGGGCGGAGTTATATAGGGGGGGTAGCGTTACCAATGTTGAGCCATCCAGAAATTTGAATCCCGAACCACTTGTGATCATGGATGTGAACCACTCACTTGAAGGTGGTAGGAGAGGAGGGGTTGGGTTGGGGAGAGGGGGGTAAAGCTTCACCAGTGATCGAGATGGAGAGAATTATTGGATCAAGTAGTTAAATGTGTTCTTCTGTAATCTAAATCCAACTGTGATGCTGCATTCCATGGGATATTCTTTATTATTTGAAATGAATCCAGATTTTACCTAATATAATTAATACAACACCAGTTTTTGATGACTAATATATCAAGCGATACACCACCTGCCCAGTGTTAAGTTACATTTCAAGTAAATCCTTTATTTTTATCCTGTATCATTCATGACATTTTCTAAGAAACGTTTATTGTGTAACTGGTTACCAAAGGAAAATAGTTATAGTGTAAGATGTTAATTACCCAATTACTACTCCATCTGTTCTTCCTCACCCCGTCCTCCCTTATTCAATTCACTGTTTCCTCTCCCTCCATCCCACCATTCCTTTACTCTCCATCTTACCACCACCACCATCATTCTGTGTGTTGCTGCATAATCTGTTAATGCGCAAACACGACCACAATAGAAATAATAGTGATATCTGGTATGCAAATACAATCCGTTATATATGACGAATATATTTATTATCTTTATTTATTTATCTGAGGTCAATATCTAGGCCAGCCATTCAGATGCCCAGTGTTAGTGAACCAATCACAACATTTAGAAGATATTGTGTCAACTATTATTATTACTAATTAAAATAGGGAAAAATTGAAATCAGACATTTATTGGTTATTGTTTACATGACTTTGTCAATTAGTGAAATCTCCACAAGTCCTCGTCACGAAGCATTCAAACCCATAATCCAACTGGGTCTGTAGGCACCACACTGTAATTATAATAACCACAATTATAATAACTGTTAACTTATTATAACCTGAAGTTTATACTTCAACCTCACGTTTGCATTAAGCATGTGTAATGTTTGTTTTATTTTCTTATTATTATTATAAGCACCGATATATGTATTGCTATAGACTCTTAGCCACGATGATATACAGTATATACACTATTTATATACACTTATATGAACATATTAAGGCTTGAAATACTGTAGATTACATATTTCATTTCATTACTCATCAATTTGTTGCTAGTATCGTGTTCAACCACCATCCTTCTCAATGACAGCCTGCAGTTGCTCGGGCATTGAGGCACCATGCCTCCTCACTGTATAATATATATGGTTTTCCCCGAAAAATCTCCCACTGTGTTCTGGTGTGACGTGGCAAATCTGCTGTGGTTCTCTGTCGTTCTGGCTCCCACGTGTTAACGATAGAACCTCAGGGCCGGATACTCAAAACGGGTCGTAACTTACGACGTCGTATCTCATTTGGGACGTCGTATCTCACTTACGACGTCGGATATTACGAACAATTTAGGATGTCGTATTTCGTGTCGTAAGACAAGATACTCAAAACAAATTTCCGACGTCCTAATCGGTTCCTAACTACTTGCGACTGTCTTTTCCTCTAGGACATCGGAAAATCTTCAGCCAATCAGGTGGCGTCTTTCATGTGGATCCAGCCAATGAAAAGCAAGGAATGCCACAGTGCCAATATGGCCCCCATCAGCTGTGTTGTGTAAACAAAAAGGGACGCCAGCAGGGGACGTGTGAAGCGTGTGACGCAGTACCACAGTAGCATTATTTCTCGCTTATCGCTCGCAGAGAGACTGTCAAGTGTCAACAGCATCAGTAGTAACGTCCTTGAAGCCATCATTCTGCCATGTCACCACCAGAAAAGAAAAGAAGAGCTGCAAACTTCACAGATGAAGAAGTACTGTGATGCTGCTGCAAGAAGTGGATGAAAGGAGGAAAGTGATAATGGGTGCATTATCCCCAAGAATAACAGCAAAAGCAAAAGATAATGAGTGGAAGGCAGTCACCGAGGCTGTGAACAGCATCAGCAGAGTCTCGAGGGATGTTCTGGAAATCAGGAAAAAATTCAGAACCTTCAGGTCTGAAGTGAAGAAGAAGGCAGCCAAGGAAAAGAGTGAAAGGGAAGTGACAGGTAAGTTCTTAGTAACATAATTGACTATTGGCGTTCATAATAACCATTAAATATTAGTTTTTCTATGATATTTATTTACTATATTGCCATTGTGCAGTAAATTTTTTCTTCCATTGTTAATAGTAGGCCTATATAACTGGTTGCCACAATTAAGTCCCAGCTGTAGTCTGCTGTGGTTCTGAGGTTTGGTTAGAGCAGGTTAATTACCAAAATTTGACTTGGGGAAAAACATATTAGAGAACTGCATTAGCTTAAATATTTGTTGTTGTTCTTGCATTATACATTTAAGTGTGCATCAAAATATTTGTTAACTCATCCTAAATACATTAGGTTAGGTTAGGTATGTAATTAAAGAAATGTTGGGGTACAATATGTAGACTATTTTAAGTGATCATTAAATACTGTATGATGTAGGATAGTTTTAGGAATTCCATCAACTAATGTAATGTATTGAGAAAGATTGGCAGAATTATACTTCACAATACAGAAAGAAATTAAGCATTCAAGAAGCCCAATACAGTATACTGTACTAGAGTTTGACTACTTAAAGCAATGCTGCAATGATACTACTGTTCATCTTAGCTATGACTGTAATTTAATGGCTTTTACAGGTGGTGGAATACCTGACACAAAGGAATGGAAGCCTACAGAGGAGGCACTACTTGCTCTCAACGAGACAGAGGCTATTGAGGGGCACTCTGGCCCTTTCGAAAGTGAGGACGTCATTGCTGGTAAATTTGACTAATTTTTACGGAGTGCACATTGAGACAATGTTCTCTCACAAAAGATAATGGAAGAACTGTGTAGGGGATTGTCATGCCTTTCTCAGTGACTTTGTATTGTTAGGCCTGTACATTTAAGGTCTAAAATAACTTATAGAGTGCAGGGGAATGCAAGGCCCCAATTCTGTACTGTATTTGTGTCTTTTATGCATACAGTATTATGGTTATTATGTGTTGTCTGTTACTACAAAAGCTCAGAGTAAACATGTTGCATTAGTACTGGATATACTGTTGTGTAACACTGCACACATTATTGTTACAGATGAGCCTCTGCCATCGACCTCTGCTGGTAGTGTTGCCACACCCATACCGTTGACAAGGACACATGATGAGCATGCACCACTACCCAGTAAGTAGATGCATAATTGGTCATGAAGATGTTGCTGAGCTTAGCTGATGTTCATTATAAAATCTTCAGTAGGTTGACGAGATGCAATACATACTGTATTGAAGATGTTGTTCACTAGTGGTTCTCAAATTTTTTTTCAGCAGATGTTAGGCCAAGTGTGATTATATTTATATATGTTGGGTGACAGTGAAATGTATGTACAGTTTTACCAAAGAAACTGCAATGCAGACAGGAAACTTTGAGGAAGAAGTACTAAGCAAAAAGAAACTTAAAGGAAAAAGGCGGCCCCATGTTTATTGCTCCCACTATGCATCACAGTTCCTTTTTCATTGTAACCATATTACATAAACACAGCACTTCTTATTGTTACAGATTTTGGTGGCAGGAGTAGATGACCCAACACGCCACTTTACAATGTCTGTAGAACATATTGACTTTGAGAGTTCAGGCCTGTTAGAAAATATTCAAAGTCACGAACCATCAGAAAACATTACCATTCCCCAGACAGTGACTTTTGACCATGCCTACTCTAGATCACCACCTCCAGCATCAAGTATGAGGGCAAGTAGATCTGAGAGTCATGACACCAGTAGCCGTGTTCACAGCAGCCGTGCCTGTTCACAGCCCTGTAGCAGTGACCAGATGCTGGCAGTACAGGGAGAAATTCTGCAAGTGTTGAGAGGCAGCCTCCCAAGAATTGCCTCTGCACTTGAGGAACTTACAGAGTTAGCCAAACAATGTGATACTGTGCCAAACTAATTAGGTTATTTAACAGTGTGCTGCTTCTGTACAATAAGCAGTTGAATGCAATACAGAATTATATTTTCACAAAGTCTTTATTACTGGTAAGATGTTATCGAGTGTTATTGTAGCTGTACAGTGATTATGCTAACAGAACTCTCACTAACTTTAATTTTGTTTTCAAATGTGATTATATTTTAGGTGTGTCATGCTGTGATAGTATTTTATTACTGTACTGTATTTGATTTTATAGTGTGCTGCTTTTGAACAATAAACAATTGAATGTAATCTGTAGAATTATATTTTCACAAAGTCTTTATTACGGTTAAAATGTAGTTTTGAGTGATATTGGGATAAGTAGGAGATGTAGTAATTAACAACAATGTATTTATTTAAATTTACCAAGTTTATTTCATGTAAAGAAATTATCTACAATATCGAGCCCGAAGACGACTGTTATTCCAGATGAAGGAGTCGTGGGTACTGCCAGGGTATCTCATACTATAATGCTAAATTATTTTCTCACTGGTGCAAACACACTGCACATTCAGGGAGTGATAGCCTTTCCTATTAATATATACTTGTGAATTTATATTTGTAGCCTTGATAGGTATATGAGTACCATCAATGGCTCCAATCACTCGGGGAAAACCATTCACTGCATGGAATACTCTGCCGGCTCTGCCAATTTCCACAATACCTGAGGGCATCTTTATTTCTACTCTTGCCTTCTCAGCCAACAAATGTACTACAGCAGATTTCACCACTCTACTCACACTTGCTTGAGTCACTCCAGCAGAATCTCCAATCACACTTTGAAAGGTTCCACTAGTTAGCTAATACTTGTAGAGTTACTAACACTTGGGTGTGTGTTGGTATACCATGAGATCTCCTCTTTTGTCGACGAACATATGGGTCAATTGGCAAGTTCCTGGCACAAGTTTAATTAAGATTTCTTGATGAGGAAATCTATAATAGCGAAGTAAGTGTTCTTCACTAACATGTAGAGGGTCCAATGGATCCCTATAAAATTATACTCTTTCCCTCCGTAGGCGACGCCTATTCTCATATGCAAACCACTAAGTTCCATCACATTTGTAAATTAGCGCTCGGTGTTCAGTTCATTCAGCTCTCCCACAACAACAAACAACAAGACGTGACGTGGGTGATGGTGTTTTGCCAACACAGCAACGGGGACTCGGGGAGAACCACAGGAGGATTGACAAAAATATATACGTTTTCTATGTGTTTCGAGTCTTAACTCCCTTGTGACAGGGTCGCGCGGATCGTAAATCTACGTGTCTTAAGACCTCACAAGATGGCTGCCCACAGTGCCGAAATTGTTTTGAGTATAAGGTCTTAATGTTTTGAGTATGTGGACCTAACTCGCCTGGGGAAGTTACGACGTCCCAAATGAGATACGACGTCGTAAATTTCTTTGAGAATCCGCGGCCTCATACATTTTCTATAGGGTTCATATCGCAGTCTTAAATAGACAAGTCTATCACCTGCAAATAATCATGAGCAGTAAACCATTTTTGAACTTTCCTCGCCATATGGATAGGGCATCGGTCGTGTATAGGACAGATAAGGGTGAGTAGTTGAAAAGAAATGAAAAACATTTAGAATATGTGCTTCATTATATTGCATTTGATCGATCTATTAAACAAAGACACTGTCTGTTGTTCACCCCCGTAGAGAGATACTGATTATAATTATTATCCTTTGGATATTAAGCAACAAATAACGGAGCTGAGACAATTAATTTTCTGTCTTCAGCTTTAACTGTATTCTTTTCACCCCTCATGCTGGTAGTCCCCCTCTTTATCACCTTTTCTCGCCGTAAAATAAACTTAATACCTATATCATTCAAGTAACTGGCAACCTCACACAACCTTCTCTCCCCTGTCTTTTCTCTCTCTCTCTCTCTCTCTCTCTCTCTCTCTCTCTCTCTCTCTCTCTCTCATATCCTTCCTTGCCTTCTGTAGTATTCTTTATCTTTTCTTTCTCATAATTTTAACCCTCTCATACGTTCTTTCCAAGTTTAATGACATAGGCTTTTCTCCCTTATCACCCATAGTCCTTCAAATTTATGTAAGCAAAAGGATATGATAATAGTTATATATATATATATATATATATATATATATATATATATATATATATATATGACGGTGTGCAATCTTCTAACATGTTTACCATTGTGACCTGGTGTGACTGATGCCCCGAGGTGGCTGATACCTCTGTGTTCATGGCAGGAACCCTAACCGCTGCGTATAGTGTCACGTGACAAAAGTTTATCTTCTAACTAATTTATTTTGTGTTTTCTTCGCTACAGTTAAAACTATATAGTTCACAGATTTGACAAATAATACTAATATCAGTACGCCACCGTCTCAGTTGACGGAGAGGAACTATGTGATTCGGTACTTTCAGATTCATTCATTTCAACAGTTGACACAATATGGAACTGTTGGTCTGTCCTGAGTAACAATGTTTACTGTCATCCATATAAAAGACAACTGAACCACTGTCGTTTCTCGTTGATGTATAAATATCTTATGTATTTATGGTGTAGTAGTCATTATGGTTTTATTCTTACCTCATCAATCCATGTCTGAGTTTCGGGAAATGGGGGTAAGAGATGGGAAGTTAAGAGGATGCTGTCTGCTAAATTGGAGCTCTATGCATTCTCCAAACTTTGCCACGAAACTGATCCCTCATAAGAAACACCAAGGTCGTCTGCTTTCTGGCATAGTCTGGAGTATTCATGGAACTTCAATTTTACAAGAAGATATAGTGTTCCCTTAAATGTATAGCCTACTGTGGTTAGAAATTAGTTCGCTTAACAAATTACCTTTCGTCACACCAAGATTTACTCTATGTGGATAGATAATCTTTACGAAATCATATTTATCTTGTAATATAGACGATAAGGATATCTCTACCCAGGATCAAGAGAATACCCATTTATCAATTCAACTCATAACCTACCGAAATGTTCTGGAACGCAATAACGCTGACGTGCATATGTATAAAATTGTTGTCAATAAGCTGGGTCTAGAATTATTACTATTCATTAGTACTATCTTCAAGTAGAGAAAATTCATCTTTTCATCTCACTGGCTTGCGATGATATCACCGTCGTCATCCCTGATATTTCCTTAAACTCTACGATATGACATCCAAGTCGACCGTGTTAAGACATATATAGCTGGTATTGTAATATCCATCAATATTGTAAGCTTATGTAATTTGAAACCCTGTGGGAGTAGCTTGTCCTATGTAGCCAACACCGTATGGAAAACATGTTGAAAGATTGCACACCGTCATAATATAGTGTGGGCTGGTTACTCCATTGAAACAGTAGCATCCTTTGTTGCGCAATAAATGTTAATTTGTTTATATTGTTTTCATTATATTTGGTTATCAATATCATTCTGAGAACATAATTCTGTATTTGAGCATAAAACATTGTTTTCAGTAGCATATAGAGAGATACATGAGAATTAGGTTGACTACCATTACTGTCCTTGTGGTCCATATTGTGTCACATGTTCTGCACAGTAATGCTGGATGTAAGTAAAAGTAAGTTTATATATCTACATATATATTTTGATAACAAATTGCCATAATTCAGACTAGGAACATACTGGCAAATGGCAAAACATGAAACCAATATTCCTTCTGATTTAAGAAGACGAAATGCTGTGGGTGGGATTATGCAGGCAAGAATGCGTATCTGCCAACACCTTTGTTCTACATAACTATTATCATATCATTTCGCTTACATAAATTTGAAGGACTATGGGTGATAAGGGAAAAAGGCCTATGTCATTAAACGTTGAAAGAACGTATGAGAGGGTTAAAATTATGAGAAAGAAACGATAAAGAATATTACAGTAGGCAAGGAAGGATGAGAGAGAGAGAGAGAGAGAGAGAGAGAGAGAGAGAGAGAGAGAGAGAGAGAGAGAGAGAGAGAGAGAAAAGACAGGGGAGAGGAGGTTGTGTGAGGTTGCCAGTTACTTGAATGATATAGGTATTAAGTTTATTTTACGGCGAGAAAAGGTGATAAAGAGGGGGACTACCAGCATGAGGGGTGAAAAGAATACAGTTAAAGCTAAAGACAGAAAATTAATTGTCTCGGCTCCGTTATTTGTTGCTTAATATCCAAAGGATAATAATTATAATCAGTATCTCTCTACGGGGGTGAACAACAGACAGTGTCTTTGTTTAATAGATCGATCAAATGCAATATAATGAAGCACATATTCTAAATGTTTTTCATTTTTTTTCAACTACTCACCCTTATGTCCTATACACGACCGATGCCCTATCCATATGGCGAGGAAAGTTCAAAAATGGTTTACTGCTCATGATTATTTGCAGGTGATAGATTTGTCTATTTAAGACTGTGATATGAACCCTATAGAAAATGTATGAGGTTCTATCGTTAACACGTGGGAGCCAGAACGACAGAGAACCACAGCAGATTTGCTACGTCACACCAGAACACAGTGGGAGATTTTTTGGGGAAAACCATATTATATTATACAGTGAGGAGGCATGGTGCTTCAATGCCCGAGCAACTGCAGGCTGTCATTGAGAAGGAGGGTGGTTGAACACGATACTAGCAACAAATTGATGAGTAATGAAATGAAATATGTAATCTACAGTATTTCAAGCCTTAATATGTTCATAGAAGTGTATAATAGTGTATATACTGTATATCATCGTGGCTAAGGGTCTAAAGCAATACATATATCGGTGCTTATAATAATAATAAGAAAACAAAACAAACATTACACATGCTTAATGCAAACGTGAGGTCGAAGTAAAAATTTCAGGTTATATTAAGTTAACAGAGTTATTATAATTGTATGACACCAACGTGTTCATCATTTACAGTGTGATGCCTACAGACCCAGTTGGATTATGGGTTTGAATGCTTCGTGACGAGGACTTGTGGAGATTTCACCTAAACTGACAAAGTCATGTAAACAATAACCAATAAATGTCTGATTTCAATGTTTCCCTATTTTAATTAGTAATAATAATAGTTGTGACACAATATCTTCTAAATGTTGTGATTGGTTCACTAACACTGGGCATCTGAATGGCTGGCCTAGATGTTGACCTCAGATAAATAAATAAAGGTAATAAATATATTCGTCATATATAACGGATTGTATTTGCATACTAGATATCACTATTATTTCTATTGTGGTCGTGTTTGCGCATTAACAGATTATGCAGCAACACACAGAATTATGGTAGTGGTGGTAAGATGGAGAGTAAAGGAATGGTGGGATGGAGGGAGAGGAAACAGTGAATTGAATAAGGGAGGACGGGGTGAGGAAGAACAGATGGAGTAGTTATTGGGTAATTAACATCTTACACTATAACTATTATCCTTTGGTAACCAGTTACACAATAAACGTTTCTTAGAAAATGTCATGAATGATACAGGATAAAAATAAAGGATTTACTTGAAATGTAACTTAACACTGGGTAGGTGGTGCATCGCTTGATACATTAGTCATCAAAAACTGGTGTCGTGTTAATTATATTAGGTAAAATCTGGATTCATTTCAAATAATAAAGAATATCCCATGGAATGCAGCATCAGAGTTGGATTTAGATTACAGAAGAAAACATTTAGCTACTTGATCCAATAATTCTCTCCATCTCGATCACTGGTGAAGCTTTACCCCTCTCTCCCCAACCCAACCCCTCCTCTCCTACCACCTTCAAGTGAGTGGTTCACATCCATGATCACAAGTGGTTCGGGATTCAAATTTCTGGATGGCTCAACATTGGTAACGCTACCCCCCCTATATAACTCCGCCCACATTTCTCCCCTCCCCCCTCCACCTGTCAGTGATACCATATCCGTTGAGGCCCACACCAAGGCAAGGGTGGAAGAAGTGTGGACCATTGATCAGTCCGGAGCTGTACATACATACACAAAGTTGCTTTATCCATCACCGTCTAGTTTTGCTTTACAATTTTATGTCGCTCGATTTTTTTTCTTACTGGGAGGAACTTCAGGTTCCACGTAAATAGTTAAGGTAAAAGCAGCTGTGAGAAGGAAAGGTGTGTGTGTGTGTGTGTGTGTGTGTGTTGGAGAGGGCTCTGACTAATATGTTGTGTGTGTGTGTGTGTGTGTGTAAAGAGGGATAGGCATGCAGGTGTGTGTGTAAAGAGGGATAGGCAGGTGTGTGTGTGTATGTGTGTAAAGAGGGATAGGCAGGTGTGTGTGTAAAGAGAATGAGTTGGTGTGTGTGTTTGGATGGAGGTGTGGGTGAAGGTTCCCGTAGACTTAGGCAACGTCTGGTGCCACTAAAATTTCCTTATAATAATAATAATAATAACAATAATAATAATAACAATAATAATAATAACAATAATAATAACAACAATAAGAATAACAACAATGATAATAACAGCAATAATAATAACAACAATCAGCATAAAACTACTAACAAATAATAATAATAATAATAATGATACTCAAGTTAAAATAATAATAATAATAATAATAATAATAATAAGAAGAAGAAGAAGAAGAAGAAGAAAACCTGTACCTATACCACTACCCTTCAATCTATCAGTCTTGAGTTGTTGATGTCTAAACAAGGTTGAGTGACGACCGTGACAGCAGTGTGAGACGTGTGAGCAGGGAACAATGGCTAGCTCGTGTCACACCCTAACACACACACACACACACACACACACACACACAGTACAGAAGATGCATCACACATACACACACACCACACACACAGTACAGAAGACGCCTCACACATACACACACACACACACAGTACAGAAGACGCACATTTTCCACCTGATCAGCGAAATAATATCTAATTATTTTATAACCTTGAACTCGCCAACGCCAAATGAATATAACTTTAAAATAATTTAGCCACACCATCTTGTAAGGGGAATGTGGATATGCTGAAATTATCTGAGCAGAAAATAAAAAATAGCTTCAAATCTAAAACGTCAATGGTTTCTCAGTGACGTTTTAAATAGTTTGTAGTAAACTGCTGATATTCAAACTTTTTTCACTTGCACTTTTAGCATATATAGTGAATGCTATGGATGGGAAGGTTTGTTTGTATGTTGTCAGAGTGTGTTGTTGTATTGTGTTGTTGTAGAGTGTGTGTGTTGTGTTGTGATGGTAGTGTGTGTGTGTTGTATTGTGTGGGTAGAGTGTGTGTGTTGTGTTGTGTTGTGTTGAGTTGTGAGGGGGTCGACCTTCCCTGAGGCCACCAATACAGTTTGTAACTTTGTACCCATGTAGTCTAACAGTTCAGTGTCTGGAGGCATCAACAACATCTGGCCTGGGTACCGGTTATGTGTGTGTGTGTGTGTGTATTTATTTTAGGCTTCCTCTGTGTGAGTGCGTGTGTATTTATCTTTCCCTTTGTGTGTGTGTGTATTTATTTTTGTCTCCCTGTGTGTGTGTGTGTGTGTGTGTGTGTGTGTGTGTGTGTGTGTGTGTAGATAAATCCCAATACTAAATATAGTTCAGTCAGTGACAGTTGTAAATTAATAGATATCACAGTGGGGTTTTGAAAAGAAGGCCAGTTTGTGTAAAAAACAAAAATCTATATTATCCAAGACACAACTATACCATCTCCTATTTGGGTGAGGGCGTCATGAAAACAAATAATAATGATAATAAAAATGATAATCCCTTCGACTCAAACAGGTCTTAATACAAACGGATCTCGAAAATTTCTTTATTATTATGCAAAGCGAATATAGAGACTAAGAAGTATTTTAGTCGTAGATTGTATTCACATATTCGTTGTATTCACATATTTGTTCTGTTCGAAGGATATTAATTTTAAGCCCTTTCAATTATATAAATTTTCCTCATCACCTATTCACAACATTATTAAATAAAAAATTATCCTCAAAATTAAAATTGTGAGCTACAGCAATACCTTATTTTGAATAGATTTTTTAATACGAGATGGACCCAGAAACTATATAATTTTTACCTTGAGAAATACCCTCGACCTTGTAATAAAATATCAACTTTTAATTTTACCTAATTAATAAATTCTCAAATTAATGTTGTAAAACCCAGACTAGCTTGGGACAAAATGAAACTTCTTTTTGTCTATATTTAGTATTAAAATTAACATCTTTGTTGTCTGGTACTTCACAACTAAATAATAATAATAATATGCTAAATATGTGTTAGAAAAAGCAATACGTTAAAATTATAATGATGATTTTTTTGTCCATATTCATTATTTTAATATATATCTTCATCTTCTGGTAATTCACAACTAAATAATAATAATAATATGCGTTAAATTAGTATGTTACTTTTGACCATATTCATTATTATAATATATATCTTCATCTTCTGGTACTTTATAACTATACTAAACAAAATACGTGTTAACAATACAATACATTTAATAAATTCAATGAGTGAGAATCGTATATATTGACAAACTCCAGATCCTTATTTGTGACAATATATATTCTTGCATCTTCCATATTTTTTTTTTTTTCATTCTTTCCCTCATTCTGTTCCTTTTACGTAAATATTTTCATCTTCATCATAACCATTTTCTTATTTTCTTCAACATCATCATCCTTCCCAATTTTTATATTATATTTTCATCTTCATTATAATCATTTTCTTATTTTTTTTTTTTTAGACATTATCATACTTTCCAAATTTTATATTATATTTCTTCCACTTGAAATTTATTAGTGTTAAGGGGATAATTCAATATATGACTTTGGAAATGTTGGAGCACCTTAATTCCTAAAAAAAAAAAAAAAAAAAAAAAATGATAATGATAATAATAATAATAATAATAGTAATAATAAAAAAATAATAATAATAATGCCAGGAAAAAGGACCATATTAAAAATGAACAAAAATAATGGTGACTTGTTTGTTTGTTTGTTTGGAATATTTATTAGGAATCAATCGCTCTTTATTTACCAACCCTATACTATTCCCTTAATTAAAGACCCTTATGTGATGTCGTCAAAAAAATGGGAGATAAAGGAGTCTTCCAAATATTACCACGAAACACCACCGTGGACCAACTACTCTATGTATTATGGAAGGAGCTTGTTTCGTGGCATAGTCAGGTGGAATCAGAAGCCTCCAATCTACACACACACACTCATAATATTATATACGTAGGTTCCCTCAAAAATATCATCACAGAGAAGCCAAGGAAATATTCATCTCTATTTATTTTTTACATGACTTTCCCTCGGGTTACGCCACCAGCACCACACACCGACACACACCCACACCGATACCGCCGCCGCCACCACCGCCAAAGCCGCCCCCGCTACCCCGACACCTCACCGCTGACGGAATAAGACAACTGTGACCTCTAAAATTATAGGTCTATCTTTTGTGTGTGTGTGTGTGTGTGTGTGTGTGTGTGTGTGTGTCAAAGTTGTCGATAATGTTATGGTCAGTTGAGAATGAACGGTTTCCTGGTAGTAAGAAAGCATATTATAAAAAAAAAAATAGTAATAATAATGTATAAATTTTGGGAGATATATTTTACTTTAGAGTTGGACGCCTTTTCCACCACCACCACCACCACCAACAACACCACCACCAACAACCCCAACACCAACAGGATAGGACTGCCTGACTGCCTGCCTGCGTGCTCTGCCTCGCTAAAATAATAAGAGAATTAAATTTCGTGTAATAAAACCAAAGAATGCGAGTTGAGTCCAGTTAGTATAATGACCATGCAACAATCCTCACGTCGAAGGCACACATAGCTGGTTGTTTGTTTGTTTGTTTGTGGCCGGGGCTATAGAGCTTATAATTAAATACATTAATGATGTTATTAGGGCAGCTGGCTAGGCTATCGTACCGAGGTAATAACATAGGTCAACAACAGACAGACTTTTTACTCCTGCATCATCATGTTAGTAGCAGCCAAATGAGGATAATCGTATTTACTTTTCCAGTCCTAAAAAAAAAGAAAAAACGAGCTTTATCTAAATTCATTTCAGGGATCATTATTGTCGTAACACAGACTGCACTGAGACGCTGGGTTTATATTATATAGTAAAGTTAAGGGAAGCTACTTTTTGTGTACAACTTGGAGTCAATGTAGACCTCCAAACTCATCTACAAAACACATCCCTTGTATAATTCCACATGGAGGGGTTCTGTTCCCTGGCATAGTTTGGAGGAATCGGTAGCCTTCCAATTTCCCATAAGACCTGCACAACTCGACCCCTTGACCAGGCCACTAAACTTCACAATGATTTCCTTGTTTTTGTTGTTGTATAGTTGTTGTTTTTTGTTTTATTGCTACGTGTTGCACATTGATAACCTGTTTTGTTTGTCATAATATTTGTACGCCTACTAACCTTTATGTGCATATATATAGGCTTACATTATTTATGGAAAATTATGCCTTCTGCCTAAATATCATCACCATTTACAAGCAGTTAATATTACCGTTTTGTACAAGAGTAATCTATTTGTAAACTATATTTCCTTAACTATCACTCGATCCAGTAATCGTCTATAACAACCCGAGTTGCTTCAAGAATTTAATTAATATAAACACAGAAAACTTTCATATATAATTTTATATTGTCGTTGTGTTAAGATGCTCCCTGCTATGTATGTATGTATGTATGTGTGTATGTATGTATGTATGTAAGTGTGTGTATGTATGTATGTGTTCCTGGCTGGTAAAATGGTGAAAAATATATGCTGAATTTACAAAACATAAAAGGAAAATTGCCGACATGAAATATTTGCCGAAAGTCGTATTATTCCCGACATGAGACAACTGTTGGTCTGAGGAAAAGAAGCCAGAACCCAAAGGCGATGAAAAAAAACATGCCAAAAGATTTCCAGGGACACACACAACGTTTTATCAACATTATAACATTTCTTACAACCTAGCCACGATATAATAATAATATACATAACGTTATAATTATACTATGATATATGTATACAATATTAATGATAAATAAATATAGTTTAAACAGAGAAAAGACTCCCACGTGGAACAAGAGTCAAGACAAACTTTGCAAGAGAGAAAATATATTCATTTAGTTTCAACAATGTTATAATTAGGAGTGAGAGGAAACGTGTATCGCATAACCGTAATAATAACATACCTTCTCTCTTACTGTAATTTCCTCGTTCATTTCCTTAAAAAAATAAGTTAAATAATATATCAAATATACTTTGCAAAAAAAAACAAAAACAGATTAATGGACAAATTGCCGCAGCGAATTGAATTTAACTTTAGGAAATAATATGCACTTGTAGAATATTCCTAGATTCAGGTTTTTTTTTTCGCAACTACATCGATATTAACGTGTTCCAATTTATGTTGGGCTTATATAATTATGGTTTGAAGGAGTTAGTATCTCTCTTACATACCCCCCCACCCAAAAAAAAAAAAAAAAAAAAAAAAATCTGGTATGTTTGAAAAAATTACTAACATCTCTCCAATATACCCTAAAGAAAATCTGGCATAGTTTGAAGGAATGAGTAGCTCTCCAATATATAAACCCAAAACCAATGCTACAACAACAAACACTCCTGGGCAGCTACATACATACATACATGGGTTATCCAGTAAATACACAAAGCCAAGAAGAAGAAAAGGCAAGAAAATAGAGCAAATCGTTTATAGTCGCTTATATTTCACGCACGTTGTCTCAAATATTTACCTACCTACCTGCCTATGTATCTGTCTATTTGTATATCTAACTATGTATCTATTTGTATCTATGTATCTATTTGTATAACTATGTATCTAATTGTATCTAACTATATATCTATTTTTATATCTACTTGTATATCTAACTATCTGTGTGTGTGTGTGTGTGTGTGTGTGTGTGTCGTTTCTACCCACAGAGGCACCACACAGGAAGGATCACTTATTTAACATCATTTCAGAGGGAATAAATACATTACGGTTTGTATTTATTTATGGCCAGCAACTTTATTGGAACACACACACACACACACACACACACAAACAAACCCCCCTAGCATTCAATGTTTATGATATTTTTATAGTTCCTAATTTCTACATATTATTATAACACATAGAGGCTACACTTTCCCTCGAAAAATACAACAAAATACACCCTATTGGAGGTGGAAATATAAATCGAGAGTACTCAAGTAGAATCAATGCGTATTATTAGTTCACCCATAGCCTAATGATACCTCGACTTGGGGTGGAAATTATAAGGTGAGGTTGGGAGGGGCCCGTGGTTTAGGAAATATGTATCAAGAGAAAGTGTCCGGCCAGTCAAGTCAGTTATATATATAGTAGTGCATGGATGGGTTGATCACGGTTACCCTCCCACTTCATTCTTATACCTTATATTATTATACAGTATTATATTCCACACAAATACAGTTCTTCTTCACTCTGTTCTCTGGTACGCAATAGTTGGTTATATTTACATTGTATTTGAACGTCTGAGTATTGTCCTATATAGTTGGATGTATATAATATATATATATGTTACGTATAATATTCCACACAAATACAGTTCTTTTTCTCTCCGTTCTCTGGTACTTAAAGTTTGTTATATATTCACATTGAATTGACGTCTGAGTTCTGTCCTATAGATGAATGTGTGAGTATGGGTCTTTTTGTGTGATTATTCTTATATATATACAATTTTATTTCACATAAATACAGATCTTATTCCATTCGCTTTCTGATATGTACTTAGAGTTAGTTATATTTACATTGTATTGAACGTTTGGGTAAATCCAATTAAGATTATTTTCAGAAAGCATTATTTTTTTTTCTCTCTCTCTCTCTCTACTTATATCGTTTACCAAAAATAAAGTTTACGATATGTTACGAAGAGAGTATGACCTCAATATCCCCAAGGTCTAGAAAGAAAGCTTACTATTTTTTCTCTTACCAACAGGTGATATCAGGGACTCCATTAATCTTCAGCTGTGACAATCACTTATTAGACACACCACATGTACTTCTACCTACGTATACGTAAAATTTTCTGCTACAAAAACATCCCCCCATCCATAACAACAATAATATAGAACGTTTTGCATATAGTTATAATACAGTTTGTTTTTTTCTGCTACAAAAACGTCCCACTATCCATAACAATAATAATATAGAACGTTTTGCATATAGTTCTAAATTATACTGTTTGTTTTATTCTGCTACAAAAACGTCCCACTATCCATAACAATAATAATATAGAACGTTTTGCATATAGTTCTAATACTGTTTGTTTTATTCTGCTACAAAAACGTCCCACTATCCATAACAACAATAATATAGAACGTTTTGCATATAGTTATAATACTGTTTGTTTTTTTCTGCTACAAAAACGTCCCACTATCCATAACAACAATAATATAGAACGTTTTGCATATAGTTATAATACTGTTTTATATATATTTTTTATTTTTGACGATAATTATATGGGTTCACTCGTTATTCAGTCGGTGTGTCACAGGAATATTATATAGGAATAAAAAAGGTGTGATGGGAAAAAAAATGTGATGGGAAAAAAAAGTGTGATGGAAAAAAAAGTGATGGAAAAAAAAGTGATGGGAAAAAAAAGTGATGGGAATAAAAAAAGTGTGATGGAATAAAAAAGGTGTGATGGGAAAAAAAGTGTGATGGGAATAAAAAATGTGATAGGAATAAAAAAAAAGTGTGATGGGAATAAAAAAGGTGTGATGGGAATAAAAAAGGTGTGATGAGAATAAAAAAAAGGTGTGATAGGAATAAAAAAAGGTGTGATGAGAATAAAAAAATGTGATGGGAATAAAAAAAATGTGATGGAAAAAAAAGTGTGATGGGAATAAAAAAGGTGATGGAAAAAAAAGGTGTGATGGAAAAAAGTGTGATGGAAAAAAGTGTGATGGAAAAAAGTGTAAAAAAAAGTGATGGAAAAAAAAAGTGTGATGGGAATAAAAAAAAGGTGTGATAGGAATAAAAAAAAATGTGATGGGAATGTTGAGGGTAATGGACAGGAACACTTGGGGGTTTTCCTGTCGCGGTCATTTCCAACGAGCTTTATACCGTCTGCCAATACCGGTCTTAGATGAGAGAGAGAGAGAGAGAGAGAGAGAGAGAGAGAGAGAGAGAGAGAGAGAGAGAGAGAGAGAGAGAGAGAGAGAGAGAGAGAGAGAGAGAGAGAGAGAGAGAGAGAGAGAGAGAGAGAGAATGAGAATGAGAATGAGAATGAGAATGAGAATGAGAATGAGAATGAGAATGAGAATGAAAATATGTGTATGTGTGTGTGTGTGTGTGTGTGTGTGTGTGTGTGTGTAATGCCCTGTGCCCGGAAATCACTGAGACCACAAATGAGGGTAGTGTGGTGGTGTAATGCAATGTGGTGTGACGTGGTGTGATGTGACGTTGTGTGACGTGGTGTGATGTGACGTGGTATGGTGTAGTGCAGTGTAGTGTAAGTGTAGTGTAAGTGTAGTGTAAGTGTAGTGTGGTGTGACGTAGTGTGTGTATCAGCAGGGGAGGGCGTGGGTGGATGAATACAATATAGTGGTGGTCGTGGTAGTAGAGGAGGAGGAGGTGCAGTATAAACAGTATATTGCCTCGACTCCATTTTGTTGTGCATGTCTCGCGTCACCTTCCTACAGCTCCCATACTGTAACACGGAACCTCTCTCTTTCATTGTGGGGCTCTGGTTAACTCACTTCATATTATTCATGTCTTGGTGTTTCTGATCGTCTTTCTTATTGTTTTATTGTTTTCTTTTTTACTATATATAACTCACTTTATTATATTTACGTTTTGGTGTTTCTGATCGTCTCTCTTATTATTTTTATTGTTGTTGTTTTTACTATATATAAACTTTGGCTGAAGATTTTGCACTTCTCTCATAAGCCACACGTATAAGGATTTGAAATTTTCTACCCTATTTTTGTGAGACCTGATTTTGAAACTTTTTACCCTATTTTTGTGAGACCTGATTTTGAAATTTTCTACCCTATTTTTGTGAGACCTGAATTTAAAATCCTGTGATCGTGTATGGAAAAAATTGAAGGCTACTGATTCCTCCTGATTATACCACGAAACACACGTCATCCAAGTAGGTGGTGTTTCGTGGCAATATTTGAAGGACTCATTTATCTCCAATTTTCTAACCACGAACACACAGACAGACCACAACACCTGCCTCTGGAAAAGTGGCAGCTTAGGATACATGTGTAAAATATAGCTATCGGTTTTGACGTGAAATATCAACAAGAACCATAATAATCATACAAGTTCATACAATAATAATCATACAAGTTCATACAATAATAATCATACAATAATAATCATACAAGTTCATACAATAATAATCATACAATAATAATCATACAAGTTCATACAATAATAATCATTCAATAATAATCATACAATAATAATCATACAAGTTCCGACGGCTGTAGTCAGAAAAAAACCCACAACTTTAAATAATATTCAAAACAACTCTACAACAATAATAACCAACAACAAAAATAACAACACTAGCAACAACAGCAACAGGAGCAAGGGTAGGGTAGGCTAGGTAGGGTAGGGGACCGTGCATGGGGTAGGGTGGGATAGGATAGGGTAGGGTGGGATAGGATAGGGTTGGGTAGGGTGGGATAGGATAGGGTAGGGTGGGATAGGATAGGGTTGGGTAGGGTGGGATAGGATAGGGTAGGGTAGGTAGATATCACAAGTGTTCCTCTTTCAATCCGTCCTTCCTACCTACCTACCCACTCTCTCTCTATCTCTCTCTCTCTCTCTCTCTCTCTCTCTCTCTCTCTCTCTCCTGGCTGGCTCGTCGTTCACTCCGTCTCATCCATCATAATCCCTCTACGGTAAATCACACACATTTGCCTTCCTCTGTCGTTCCTTCACCTTTTTCCCATTTTCCCTCGATGTTACTTTACCTCACTCTAATTCTCTCTCTCTCTCTCTCTCTCTCTCTCTCTCTCTCTCTCTCTTGCCTCCGAGTGCTGGATGTCTTTCTTCTATCTTTACTTGCTTATTTTTTCATCATTATTCCTCATTTTTTCTCTCACTATTTATTTTTCTTTATTTTGCTCATTCTCCCTTTCACTTTCTATCTCTCATTCTCACTTACTGTCTTTCTCTCTCTCTCTCTCTCTCTCTCTCTCTCTCTCTCTCTCTCTCTCTCTCTCTCTCTCTCTCTCTCACCGTAAAATAAAAACACACACACACACTATTACTTCCTCTGTCTCTTATCTCAAATATGGTAAACAGGATAGATAGTCAACCAATTCAACTCTCTATCATCAATGTTCCCTTCCCTTTCTGTATACCTTCTCTCACCGACACACTTTTTTTTTTCCCTCCCCATTTGCACACTGCCAATTTTCCCACACCTCCAAGACTCCCCCCTCACCCTCCCCCAACACCCCACACATTCTTCCTACCTACCTACCTACCTACCTGCTCTTCCTACCTACCTACCTACCTTTCCTTTACCCCAACATCTCTCTACTGTTATTCTGTTGCTGTCCCTTCCTGTCCCTAATGATACTGATGCCTCTATCTTCCCTATAATATATTCTTTCTCCTCCTAACACCTCAATTTTCTTTTCGCTCTGCCTTCACTTCAACACCCCACGTACCCACCCACCTACACACCCATGCACGTATTCACCACCCACCTAGATACCCACCAACTTACCTATACACCCACCTACTCACCCACCTACCTACGTATCTCCACCCACCCACCCATCCATCCATCTACCTTCCCACTTACATTCATTCATCAACACACACCAACAATTTTTTCCCTAGGATTTATATTTTCCTGGTGAATTTTTGCAATATATTTACGTTTACAATATAATTTTATCTAATCATTACATCCTTCAACATCCTGGATTCAAACTCTTAATATTTAGGTATTATAGACAATTTTCTTTTAAGGGGGTGCGGGAATAGAGGGACAGACTTGAGGGGGGAGGGTTTGGGGGGTGCGGGAGTAGGGGGACATGCTTGGGGGAGGGGGGACTTAGGGGCTGCGGTCACTTTTTCAATTTCATTCATTATCACTTCCATTTCATTCTCTCTCTCTCTCTCTCTCTCTCTCTCTCTCTAACACACACACACACACACACACACACACACTCACACACAGCAAGCCAGAAGCGGGGACAAAGAATGAGCCACACACACACACACACACACACACACACACACACACACACACACACACACACACACATACACACAGGAATCACTATATACAACAACCCCAAACCTACAAGAGACGGAAGTAGTTTACGAGTCCTAAGTTCTCATTAAAATCGGTGTTCCTGCGTTATCACTTCATCTGGGACTCTTTGTACTGTATGTGTGTGTGTGTGTGTGTGTGTGTGTGTGTGTGTGGTTCATTCTTTGTCCCCGCTTCTGGCTAGCTGTGTGTGTGTGTGTATTTTTTTTTTTTTTTTTTTTTTTTTTTTTTTTTTTGTGTCCGTGCGTGTGTTTATATTCTAGTGTGTGTGTGCGTGTCTCTCTCTCTCTCTCTCTCTCTCTCTCGCTCTCTCTCTCTCTCTCTCTCTCACAATAACAAGCCACCATTCACATTCACAACACAACAAGTCTATCTACTACAACATAATACTCTCCCTCCGCCTCCTAATCACCAACAACAAACACCCATGCACTCACTAACCTCCCCCAAGCCTGTCCCCCTACTCCCGCACCCCCCCCCCAGTCCATCCCCAAGCCTGTCCCCCTACTCCCGCACCCCCTAAACCCTCCCCCCTCAATCCTGTCCCCGTATTCCCGCACTCACTAAATTAATTGAAGTTGACATCACCACCTCATTTCCCACTCGACATAGAAGCCTTTCATTGAACACCTACTGCACCTACTGTAATCACCACTATCTCGCCCTGTCACAATAATTTCGCACCTTGCAAATTACACCACACAAATTTTAAAGGGGGGACACTTTACTACACGTGGATATATATTTTCTTTTGTAATTTTTTTTTTTTTTTTTTTTTTTTTTTTTTTTTTTTGTATTTATGGGGTTCGTAGATTTCAAATTGGAGGTCTGCTATATTATTTCTCTTTCCTTTTAGGGGTTTGCCGCCACAAATCACACAACTGTAATGTCATACTCCGGTGATACATAATGTCATACTCCTGTGATACATAATGGTATATACTGTAATGGTTATATATAGTTTTGAACCCGCCAGGTGCGACAGTTCTAAACTTAGCTACAATAGAAGTTAAAAAAAAAAAAAAAAGTAAAAAAAAAAAATAATAATAATAAAAATAATATAAAAGGTAAGTATGGATTTCCTGACTGTTTATCCTCTTACATTTACTGTGGTGGTTGTAGTAAAAAAATAGTCTGTAAAATAATACCAATATATATGAGAACTGCAATAATGTCTTCACTTTTTAAGCTACCGTTTGTTAGCTAAAATTGAGGTTAAAAAAATAATTGAAAAAAGTATGGATTTCCTAACTGTTTATCCTCTAAGTAGTGTGGTGGTTGCAGTCACATAGTAGTCTGTAGAAATAATACCAATATACAGTACGTGATAACTACTAAAAATGTCTTCTCTTGATATACTTAGAAAACTTTAATATATCAACTTCGGGTTTATGTTCAGCCAAACCATGATGTGATAATTATGTGTATTAAAATAATGTACTCGCAATGTGGCTTCTAAAGTTACGCTAAAATTACATTATATCAGAGAACTGTATATTAATGAAAGTTTACTTACTATATAATAATATTATATACAAACAAATTTAGACTTTACCTGGAATAGTCGTGTGTTATTTTTTTTTTTTTTTTTGAGTGGAGAGGTAAGTTTATCCTTCACTCGTAAACTCCATCCATTTAAACACACGCCAAGGATGACACTCAAGATGTTGATAAATAAACGAGTCACCCTTACGTACACACATCGCTGAAGAAGAGGAGAAAGAGGATGACCTTGCACCCACGTTTTCTTGGGATACACACACACACACACAAAACAAGAAAAAAAAAAAAAAAAACATCCGAATCAAATACTGTACTGTAGATAAAGTAAATATCGAGACACCTTGCAATGGCGTTTTCTTGATATTGGACCCCAACACTTTGATACACACACACAAAAAAATAATAAATAAATAAATAAAGCACACACAAACACACAGAATCAAGTGCTGCAGAAAGGGTACACATTGAGACGGAGAATGCGACACAGATCCACCAACA
Source organism: Petrolisthes manimaculis (assembly GCA_034508575.1). Classification (NCBI taxonomy): domain Eukaryota; kingdom Metazoa; phylum Arthropoda; class Malacostraca; order Decapoda; family Porcellanidae; genus Petrolisthes; species Petrolisthes manimaculis. The sequence continues at coordinate 495,906 of JAWZYT010001689.1, forward strand.
CACACTTTCCCTTTCCGTCTGATGGTGAGTAAGGTTTGCACATCCTTACAGTAGTATAGACTGTAAATTTCGATCATCTGCATGGATTTTCGTATCACGCACATACAATTCCATCATCTGTATTTTCGTATCACGCATTGCTGACGTCACACCTGCGGCCAAAACCAATCCGAGAGAGAGACAAGCAGATGTGACGTGACAACACCTGGATGTGACTGACGAGAGGCAATACTACAACAAATATTTCAATTATTCCATATAAGTGGAAATTATTGTACTGTAAATCATGCTACCATTACCTTTCCTTCACGTATACGTTAATATAAATGTAATTATAAAGTTTGGCCACTGTTAAAAGATGATAACTGAAAAATTCCCGAGCACATTTTGTAAAGAAACGCCACGGAATCGTTTCGTCACGGTCAACAGAATGTCAGTGAAACGTTTACGTGGTGTTGCCGGAACGTTTGGTGAGGAGTGGCGTGAGGAGAGTTACTGGCTCCACTGCACATTGCTACTAAACTCTTCCACCCCGAACCAAACCAAACCAACCTCAGTGCTACATTTGGGTTACTTTCGGCGTCTTCTTTGTGGATAAGGAGAGCGTCAGAGCAGCAGCTGCCCGAATCGAACACCGCGCATAACGAAAATGCATAAAAATACATAAATTTGACATCGGCTGCAATTAAGTGAAGCAAGCGTATATTTGGGTGTCGCCGGAAATCCCTTACGAGATCAGAGAGGATATACTTACCCGACGATCGCTACCATTTTAAAAGTTTACGACATCGATGGACAATGAGAGGTTTCTGCACTGCACTGGGGAGATGGGGGGCGGGGGTGAGGGGTGGGGTGGGGTTGGGTTCTATGTAGTCTAGTTACGTGGGAACACCGACTCATTCCACCACCACCACCACCACTACCACTATTCTTACTACCACCACCATTCTTACTACCACCACTATTCTTACTACCACCACCACCACCACTACTACCACCACTATTCTTACTACTACCACCACCACCATTCTTACTACCACCACCACCACCACCACCATTCTTACTACCACCACTACCACCACTACCACCACCACCACTACCAACACAAATACCAGTAAATTATAATGCATAATATCATGTTGTTAGAATAAAAACTGGTTCAGAGTTCAACTATCTGGTCATAATATTAGCATTATTAATTAATTACACTCGCAATCCAAAATAGATATCCAGGTTTGCTTCGAATAACTGGATCGAATATTTAGCGAGCTCGAGCCAATATGAAACAGTAGAAGCGTTGTAATTGATTCACAAGTACGTCAAATGATTCGAAACTTCAAATTTTGGATACAAATTCTGGACTGCGAGTGTATAATTATGAGAATGGAAGCGAAATTATGAGAATGGAAGCGAAATTAAGCTACCGGCTGTACCAATTTTTTTTTTTTTTTTTTTTTTTGTCTCCATAACTGTTACCGAGGAAAGATTTTGTCGCTGAACGGTACCGTATATAATAAAGTGAGTGTTTCCTCTGCCCTGTATATCATTTTGTGTAACAGTGGTCTTTATCTCCAGTCGTGTTTCGTTTATAGCCACGTTTATCGGGTATAATACTTGTCCTCTTCTCTATTACTTCTCTCTCTCTCTCTCTCTCTCTCTCTCTCTCTCTCTCTCTCTCTCTGCTTCCTGTTACAATCTATAGACGAATCAAAACCATAGTTCGTTCATATTAAATTTTACAGTCAAATTATTGGTTTCCTTGGGATGATATTTCTTTTTCTCCTCTAACCAAAAAATTGGAGTTATACGAGTCCTTCAAATATTGCCACGAAACACCACCTATATGGAAGGAGCTTGTTCCATGAAGTGCTCAAGAGGAATCAGAAGCCTCCAGTTTACATACAGACAGAGATTTCATTAGTGTACTGATGCCTTATTGTGGCACCTATAGCTGTCGAAGGAATTAAGTAGTAGGTAGTAGGCTTTAAGTAGTAGGTAGTAGGCTTTAAGTAGTAGGTAGTAGGCTTTAAGTAGTAGGTAGTAGCCTATCCAGTTAAGTAGTAGCCTAACCAATTAAGTTGTAGCCTGTCCAATTAAGTTGTAGCCTATCCAATTAAGTTGTAGCCTAACCAATTAAGTTGTAGCCTGTCCAATTAAGTTGTAGCCTATCCAATTAAGTTGTAGCCTAACCAATTAAGTAATAGCCTAACCAATTAAGTAATAGCCTAACCAATTAAGTTGTAGCCTGTCCAGTTAAGTTGTAGCCTGTCCAATTAAGTTGTAGCCTAACCAATTAAGTTGTAGCCTAACCAATTAAGTTGTAGCCTAACCAATTAAGTTGTAGCCTAACCAGTTAAATTATAGGCTATCCAATTAAGTTGTAGCCTAACCAATTCGCCTAAAAAAATCATCTTCAAACACACATACACTATAGAGATGCATGGCTATCATATATTAGGCAGAATTTCACGGTGGAAGGTTCAGCGATCAAACTCAAACCTTTCGTTCTCCCGTGACAAAAGAGGTGAAATCAGAAGCCGGATAACAAAACATTGGTCCGGAACAACATGAAGCCAGACGTGTATAATGGGACGACGATACGATACGATACGATACGATACAATACAAAGGGTCGTATGCAAGAACATTGGTCCGGAACAACATGAAGGCAGATGTGTATAATGGGACGACGATACGATACGATACGATACGATACGAAGGGTCGTATGCAAGAACATTGGTCCGGAACAACATGAAGGCAGACGTGTATAATGGGACGACGATACGATACGATACGATACGATACGATACGATACGATACAAAGGGTCGTATGCAAGAACATTGGTCCGGAACAACATGAAGGCAGATGTGTATAATGGGACGACGATACGATACGATACGATACAAAGGGTCGTATGCAAGAACAGACATTGGTGGTATATAAAGAAAATTTTAGTAGAAGAGAGATGAGAAAAAGGAGAAATAAATTAGTTTTTTTATCACACAAGACACCACCATCATCACAGTCCAAATAGTGTGCTTAGATAAAAACAAACAAAAGACAAAAACAAAACAAGCAAACACTACAAAAAGAAGACATAATACAACAAACACTACAAAAAGAAGAAATAATACAGTAAACACTACAAAAAGAAGAAATAATACAGTAAACACTACAAAAAGAAGAAATAATACAGTAAACACTACAAAAAGAAGAAATAATACAGTAAACACTACAAAAAGAAGAAATAATACAGTAAACACTACAAAAAGAAGAAATAATACAGCAAACACTACAAAAAGAAGAAATAATACAGTAAACACTACAAAAAGAAGAAATAATACAGTAAACACTACAAAAAGAAGAAATAATACAGCAAACACTACAAAAAGAAGAAATAATACAGTAAACACTACAAAAAGAAGAAATAATACAGTAAACACTACAAAAAGAAGAAATAATACAGTAAACACTACAAAAAGAAGAAATAATACAGCAAACACTACAAAAAGAAGAAATAATACAGTAAACACTACAAAAAGAAGAAATAATACAGTAAACACTACAAAAATAAGACCTAATCTATATCCTCCGAGGAACTAGCCGCTAAACTGACCATTATTTACACAAGAGATGGTGAGATGGTGAAGTGAGATAAGACAAACTGTGGTATCCTGTTTATTGAGGGACCGGTGTGAATTGTGTCTGTGTGTGTGTGTGTGTGTGTCTGTGTCTATGTGTGTGTGTTTGTGTCTGTGTGTGTGGGTGTGTTTATTTTTTTTTTATTATTATTATTTTTTTTTTTTTGTGTGTGTGTGTGTGTGTATGTGTGTGTGTATGTGTGTGTGTGTGTGTGTGTGTGTGTGTGTTTGTGTAAGCTTGTTTTTGTTTGTTTTTGTGATTTTTTTTTTTTTTTTTTTTTTTAACAGTTTATAAAGACACAAAGAGTACGGTATTCATATTAGAGGTTTTACATATATACATGCATGTATACAAGGAACAACATACATGCCATTTTTTTTTTTTTTGGTATAGGTAGGTCAGTGTGTATATATATATGTATGAGTAAATATATCAAGATACACGCATACACTTTCATATATACATTACAATTTTATAAAGAAAGAGACAAAACCACCCAATACGACTTAACAAAATATTATCACAAATTAATAATAAGATGATTTATACTGACTTCCAAATAGATATAAAAAACTGCACACCTTACAACGAGGAGACAAACACTTCATTGATTAAGAGACCCTGTGATGTAGTCGGAAAATTGGAGGTAAATGAGTCCTTCAAATATTGCCATGAAACACCATCTACATCAAAGGAGCATGTTTCGTGGCATAGTCAGAAGGAATCAGAAGCCTCCAGACAGACAGACAGACAGACAAACAGATAGACAGATATACAGACAGACAGACAGCCTTGACACACATGTAACTGGTAACCTGCTTTAGCACACACGCTCACGTACTCACTCACTCACTCACGCATACGTACACACATATAGACACACAGACACAAAACACAAAACACAAAACTAAAAATACAAAACTAAAAACATAAAACTAAAAACTAAAAACTAAAAACTAAAAACACAAAACACAAAACACAAAACACAAAACACAAAACACAAAACAACCCACAACCCACAACACACAACACACACACACACCACCTCATTAGCCCAATAAACCAGTTTCAGGTATTCAATTAGACCAGGGAAGATAAAACCAGCTAGTCGGGCACCTGGTGTGGGGGTGGGGTGGAGGGTGGGGGGTGGGGGTGGGGGTGGGGGGAGGGGGGGAGTAAGGTGAGGAGGCGGAAGTGGTCGGTTGTGATGTCATTACCATAGTGTGTGTGGGGGGGGGGAGGGGAGGTAGTGGTGTGTGTGTGTGTGTAGGAGGGGAAGTGGTGGTAGTGTGTGTAGGGAGGAGGGGGAAGTGATAGTGGGAGGGGAGGAAGAGGTGTGGGGGAGAGAAAAAGAGGTGTGGAAGAAGAGAGGAAATGATGTGGGGGAAATTAGGAAAAAGTGCAAAAGAAGGTGAAATATAAGAAGTCTCCTGATTCCTCCACACAACAACAACACCAAAATTAATAACCTCATATATACCACTATGGAGCATTCGGTTTTCTGACGCACATTCGAGTAACCTCCAATTTTTTTACTACATCACTTGGGTCCTTAATAATAGTAATAATAATAATAATAATAAAATAATAAAATAATAAAATAATAATAATAATAATAATAATAATAATAATAATAATAATAATAATAATAATAATAATAATAATAATAACAATAATAATAATGGAGAAAAACCTCTTAATGAATACCTAATGGTGATATATTACATACATAATAACTCTATCTTAATTTATATGTGTGGATTAATGGAGTTAGTTCATTATGCTAAGTGGTGTTGAAAGATGAATTGTGTTTTAAGTTAATTTAGGGTATATATTTTTTTTATAATGTTGTTGGTGATTCATGTATAATATATTGTGTGAGGAATTAAGATTGATGGAGGAGGAGGAGGAGGAGGAGGAGGAGGAGGAGGAGGAGGAAGATGCAGAAGGGAAGGGAGGACAGAGGAAAGAGTCAAATACCCTATATAGCCTATATATAACATGTACTGTACCAACACATCTGTCTTTCTACTAACCTAACCTACTAACCTATCATTTAACTGCTTAACTAACCTCCTAAAATACAGTATATAACACGTACCCCCCTCCCCCCCACACACCTAAATCTACAACTACAAGCAGCACCAGTTCGTAAAATATTATAACACGTACACACACACACACACACACACACACCTAAATCTACAACTACAAGCAGCACCAGTTCATAATTTATAATATTCCTGGTCTGACTTCCTTGCCATTGTGTTGTGTGGCCGTTTCTCAGCTTCTCGTCAGACATGTGTGTGAATTACCCCCGTCTCCACAGAAAGGAAAGGAAGGCATAAACTAGAGACGGGTTTTGTGCACCTATGAAAAGCAATTATTCAACAGCGTGTGTGTGTGTGTGTGTCTGTGTGTGTGTGTGTGTGTGTGTGCTTGTGCTTGTGTGCTTTTTTTTTTTTTTTTTTTTTTTTTTTTTTTTGGTGTGTGTGTGTGTGTGTGTGTGTGTTTTGTGTGTTTTTGTGTGTGTTTTTGTGTGTGTGTTTGTGTGTATGTTGGTGTTTTCTGATATAGTTAGGAGGAATCAAGGCACTGCAATATACAGCAACATTATACTAGATAGCCCTTTTAATTAATATAGGTAACCCCCCTCCCATCCATACACACAACCAGGATAGTACTTGATTACACCCTCATTACACCCTCATTACTCCCTCATTACACCCTCATTACACCCTCATTACACCCTCATTACAACATTAAGGGATCCAGTTCTATAAGTCAGTAAAGTAAATTGAAGGTTAGTGAGTCCTTCAAACATAGCCACGAAACACACACACCTATATTGAAGGAGCCTGTTTCGTGGCATAGTCAGGAGGAATCAGAATCCTCCACCAAGTCTCATACACGATCATAGGGTCCTCAATGCCTCAATGTCCATAACCATGCCAGATTATTTTCTTTTAAGTGATCTTGACCTAACCTAACCTAACCTAACCTAACCTAACCTAACCTAACCTAATGAACGTAACCTAACCAAACCTAACCTAAGTGATCTTGACCTAACCTGACCTAATCTATCCTAAGTGATTTTGACCTATCCTAACCTGACCTAACCTAACGTAACCTAACGTAACAAATAAATAATCAAACAACACAATCACACACCAAATCCTCAAGCAATCCACACACACACACACACACACACACACACACAAATAAATAATCACACAACACACACACAAATAAATAATCACACACCACAATCACACACCAAAACCTCAAAACGCCCACAAACACAAACATAAACAAAGCGATGATGATAATGATGAAGTAGGTAATAATATGGTGTGTGGTGGGATGTGGGTGGTTAGTGAGGTGTGTACGTCTCTCATTACTCGAGTTTAGCACGTCCTAAGTCTTCCTATCCCCTCGTCACTTCCGTCCTGACCACACACACACACACACACACACACTCAAACACAAACAAAACACACACACGAACAAAACATCGCACGCACACACACACACACACACGAACAAAACACACACACGAACAAAACATCGCACGCACACACACACGAACAAAACATCGCACGCACACACACACACACAAAACATCGCACGCTCACACACACACACACACAGAGAGAGATGTGTTTAAGAGTGTGTGTGTGTGTGTGTGTGTGTGTGTGTGTGTGTGTGTGTATTTCTCTCTCACACTGTCTCTCACTACAACTCTTTCCTTTGCACTTCCTTTCAGCCATCAATCTTTCTCCAACTTTCACACAATTTTATCCATCCACTATCTTCCTCTTCCTCCTCTATTTCCTGTTCTATCCTCTCTCTCTCTCTCTCTCTCTCTCTCTCTCTCTCTCTCTCTCTCTCTCTCTCTCTCTCTCTCTCGTCTATCATCTCTTTATCACCCACCCATCCATCACACACACAACACACACAACTTTTCCTTATGTGTACAATGGGACCACAAGACCTCCCTCCCTTCCTACCTCCCTTCCTCTCCCACACTCTATCATTCACTCTCACACTCTCTCCCTCCCTCCCTCCCTCACTCACTCACACCCACCCTCCCAGAAATATTACCATAGCAGCCCATTAAATATTCGTTCTCTATCATGTAATTCTTTACAGAAAACGAAATTATAAATATGGGTAGCATTTATAAATTTAGTCACATCTGATGTTTTCTCGCTCGCTGTACTAACCTAACCTAACCGTGGTGTGGTTGTGGTTGTGGTTGTGGTTGTGGTGGTGAGGATTTATTGACATTAGGCGCCACAACAGCGAGGTCACATGTCGCCAGAGGAAGAAAATGATTGAGAGGTGGGACAGTAAGCACAAAAAGATAACAGATGAAAACATATAAAGGAGAGATGAAAGTTGGAGAAAATCGATCTATACTCTCTCACTCTCTCTCTCACACACACACACATACAAACACACACTCCCCCTCTTCCCCCCCAACCTCTCTCTCTCCCTTTCTCTTTCTCTGTACCTCTCTCTCTCTTTCTGCTACTACGAAATAAGATTCTTTACACCAACAAACCTACATTTATGGATAACTTTTCTTAAGAACACACACACACACACACCACATCTCCAGGGAAATCATATATAGAGTTTCATGAATACTATAAAACTAAATATCAGAGGGACTGGTGTGTTTTTTTTTTTTTTTTTTTTTATATGGTTCGTTTTAACTGTTGAAGTAGCTTATGTAATCTACCTCTCTCTCTCTCTCTCTCTCTCTCTCTCTCTCTCTCTCTCATTCACTGTTAAGACGTCATCTGGTCGTCAATCGGATACGAAGTTCGCTTGGGTGAAACCAAGCCAAAGCAAGCGGAACTGTTCTGGTCGGACAAAATGATTTTTTTTTATTATTATTATTATTTTTTTGTAATAATTAACTTTTTTTTTATTATTATTATTTTTATTTTTATTATTATATATTTGTTTTTATTTTTCATTTTTCGTCGTTGTCGCCACCGCCGCCGTCGCCCCGCTGCCGCTGCCGCCCCCGCCCCGCTGCCGCCGCCGCACCACCGCCGCCACCAACATAGTTATTTATTTTCATTAGTTATATATATATTTTTTTTATCACCTGTAATGTCACACCAGCTACTTACAATAATTGAAAAGCCATGTTGTCAACATTTAATTACTTATAAGGCTCTTCTCACACGTCGCTGGAGGATAGGAAAGATGGATAGGGGGGAAGGGTAGGGGGGATGGGTAGGGGGGAAGGGTAGGGGGGATGGGTAGGGGGGAAGGGTAGGGGGGATGGGTAGGGGGGATAGGTAGGGGGGATGGGTAGGGGGGATTGAGGGGGGATTGAGGGGGGATTGAGGGGGGATTGAGGGGGTCAAGTTAGGAGGATATGAAGTTAGGAGGGGGTCAAGTTAAGAGAAGAGGGATATCAAGTAAAGAAGATATCACGTTACCTGTCGTCCAGTAAGAAGGGGTGAATGAACTGCCAAGGGTAGTTGTGTGTCCCGTCAACCAGCACGTGTACTCCGAGGTGAAGCTGTGAATGGAGGTAAACATGAGATCAGAAAAATCAAGAGACCCATGTGATGTAGTAAGAAAAAAATTGAAGGTTAGAGGGTCCTTCAAACATTGCCTCAAAACACACCCACCTACTATACATCGAAGAAGCTGGTTTTGTGGCATAATCAGGAGGAATCAGAAGCCTCCAATACTCATACATGATCACAGGGTTCTTAATTACGTATATCATTATTATTATTATTATTATTATTATTATTATTATTAGGTATCTGTTTGTGGATGGTGTAAGGTTGTGTGTGTGAAGAAAGTAATTTAGATGACAATTGTATTTTTATTTCGGGATTTTAAGGGGTACTGGGAAGATGGGAGAAATGTGAAAGGAGGGAGATAGATAGATAGATAGATAGAATGAGAAATAGAGAGATTATTATCACCTGTGCAAAACAATGTGGGAACAGAATTTAATTTTTTTTTTTTTTTTATGCAGTGTGAGCTTTCATACACAACTTTACAACCAAATATTTTTACAAAACTGATTTAATCTATGAACAATACTATATTTTCCATATTCGTAATTAACTATTTTTTATGTCGATCATTACTGCTGTGTGTAGCTAAAATTCCAATGCTTCACTTTTTACTATAACATTTTTTTATTGAAGAATTTCCAGGTAATAATTACAAATAACTTTACATATGAATCACTAAAAAATATGGAAGAATCTCTATATCATCTGAGAATAACAACTGAAATTTTACAACGTTAAACTCAAACATATAAAAGTGTACGTAAGGTATATATATCAAAATTGTGACCTATACGATTCTGTGTAAATTCTTTTTGAACATTATAAGTGGGTGTCATTAATCTCCAACATTACTCAGTCTGTATTATCAACATTGGCTTTCCTTTCATCAGACTCATCAGCTTCAATCATATCCTGCGGTAAATAAGTCTGACCTTTCCTTTCTCTTGGGTGAGGGTGGGTGAGTAGAGAGGAAGGGAAGGGATGGATGGTGTAGGTGGGTGAAGTGAGGGGATGAATGTGGATGAGTAGAGGGGATGGGATGGATGGTGAGGGTGGGTGAAGGGAGTAAGTAGAGGAGAAGGGATGGATGATGAATGTGGGTAAGTAAAGAAAATGATATGGATGGAGATGATGTAATTACAGTCGTGTTGCTATAATAACTGACCCTCTCTCTCCCTGTCATCAGTCCCAGTGTGGCCATCATGACACTCGTATCTCTCTTGCTGTTGCTCCTCTTCGCCACAGGTAAAGTCACTCCTCCTTCGCCGGTTTGACTCATCTGTGCGTCCTAATAACAACCTTCTCCAGTGAGCTAAGATAATCCCTACTCCTTGATTAAATTTTTCCCCTCGACAAATAGAGATTCAAAAAAAGATTATCAAGCACAAGAAAACTGAAGCAAAAGTACACAGTAACTTGAGATAGATAATGATAATAATAATAATAATAATAATAAACATAATAATAACAATAATGATAACAATAATAATAACAATAATAATAATAATAATAATAACAATAATAACAATAATAACAATAATAGAACAATAAATTGATTCTCACCCACAACTCTTGATCCATGCAGGTAGAATATGGGCAAGAATGAGGCTGCGACCTGACCCCCTCACACCCCAACACCCCTCACTACTCACAGCCACCACCCTACTGGATATGGCCCCCACCCACACCCACACCCACACCCACACCGTCGTCTACATCACCCACGCCCCCCACCACCCCTTCCTGGACACCCACTCTGTCACAGGAAAAAGTTCGTTCCATATTATGTATAAAATTATGTACGAGGATAATTGATGTTGCCTATTTTCTTTATATTTCATTATTATGTATAAAATTATGTATAAGGATATATGTTGCCTATCTTCTTTTGTATTGTGTTATAAGATGAAGGGTTTATGGAAATATCTTTAATCCGAGCGACTTTGTGCATTTTCAGATCTAGAAACAAACTTGGAAACATCCCTGACGCATTGGGAAGGAGAAGAAGAAGGAGCAGGAAGAAGAGGTAGAGGTACTGGTGGAGGAGGAGGAGGAGAAGGAAAAGGTGTTGGTGGAGGAGGGAGAGATGGTGTTGGTGGAGGAGGAAGAGGTGTAGGTGTTGGTGGAGAAGGGAGAGACGGTGGTGGAGGGAGAAGTGGTGGTGTTGGTGGAGAAGGGAGAGGTGTAGGTGATGGTGTAGGTGTTGGTGGAGAAGGGAGAGACGGTGGTGGAGGGAGAAGTGGTGGTGTTGGTGGAGGAGGGAGAGGTAGCAGCGTAGGAGGAGGTAGAGGAGAGGAAAAGCCACCGAGACTGACTGAGCTACACCATGACGTAAAGATGGTCGTCACTGAGCAGCTTAATAAGGACAGCTTCAACTCCCACCACTCCCACAACTATTACTCAAAGGCCACGGTTGTCATCTTGGGACCCTTCCCCTTCCTTCAGCAGGTTCTCACACAGGTCAGACATCACATGCACCACCATATAGGCCTTATTATTATTATCCTCTGTCTGTATCTGTCACACTATGTACTCGTTTATATGACACTCACTTCGACATAGCTTAAGCCCTTTTCTCACCCTCACTTCTCTCACCCTCACTTCTTTCACCCTCACTTCTTTCACCCTCACTTCTCTCACCCTCACTTCTCTCACCCTCACTTCTCTCACCCTCACTTCTACACAGCTTAGTCCCTCTCTCTGAACCTGTCACACAACTTGTCTCTCACATTCACCTCTCTTTCCCTTACTTCTCTCACCCTCACTTCTCTCACCCTCCCGTTTACATTTCTAACTTAGGTCCTTCCTCTGTAACACTCACTATTCGTCCCTCACTTTCACATCTACAGTTTTGGTAGTTAAATTCCCCATATCACTTACTACATCAACATTTCCTTATATTAAAATCTTAGTCTGTTCCCCTATGTCTTTCCCCTTCATTATAATATAGGCTAGAATAATGCATTAGGTGGTCGACTTTGCCCTGTATCCATATTCATAATTCATTCCTTCCTTGTCTCCTTCCCCCTTTAAGCTATCCATATTCATAGTGTATACAACCTGAGCCTAACATCAATCTCTATACATCTCTTTCATTCCTATAGTGTATTATTTTTGTATTATTTTTTTTTCTTCCCTCTCATATCCACCATCATCATAAACTAATGATTGTGCTTCACTGTTCTCTTCATTATATAAATACCTCTCTAACTTCTAACTAATGCTTATATATTTTTCACTCATAGTTTCGATACGTATTTTTCTCTCCTCTTAAATCTTTTCCTATATCCCTAAACTTAATGAGAAAAAGTTTAGAGGAAGAGAAAATCACTATTAATTATCGGAAGCTCTGATGTCAGTGAAAGTTTACCTTAAAACTACGATATTATTTTCTTGGGAGAGTTTCAGATTTACTACGGGGAGGGAAAAGGAAACTGTTGTCGTGATATGTCAAGAAAAAAGGCGAGGAATAGAGCAGGTATTAATAATTTTCCTTCATTCGAGTGAACACACACACACACACACACACACAAAAGTCCACATCCAAGAGCGAACAATAACCTACACTGTGCATGTATGTGTGTGTATGTGTAGGTGTGTGTGTAGGTGTGTGTGTAGGTGTGTGTGTGTGTGTGTGTGTGTAAGTTTACCTGTACATTATATATATATCAGGCTGTGGGTGGGGGCGTGTTGACCCCTGGTGGTCTATGGGTGCTGGTGACAACAGGAGAGTCGCCCCCCAATGCCCCCCAGATGTTGGCTTCACTCCTCACCACACACACCAACCTCCTGCTCCTTACGCCCCTCAACAACGCACCCCACGCCCACACCCACGCCCACGCCCACGGTAAGAGTAGGTGGGTTTAACAGAATCTAAAGTACTCACTAACTTGAGGGGGTGCGGGAATAAGGGGGCAGGCTTGGGGGTGGGGGTTAGGGGGTGGGTGGGAGTAGGGTGACAGGCTTGGGAGAGTTTTGGGGAGTTAGGGGGGTGCTGGAATAGGGGACATGAGGCTTTCGACCCACCCCAAGCCTGTCCCCTTATTCCCGCACCCCACAAACACCCCCCAAGCCTGTCCCCTACTCCCACACTCCCTTAAGACAAATACTAAATAATCAATTACTCAATCAAGAACCTAACTATTTGTCTATTTGCTCAAACTAACAATTATAATTATGCTCTCTATCCTTATCTCCCTTTACTTCAATCTTTCTCTTTTTTTATATTATATCCCCATTACCATTAGATCTTACTGTCTATCTGACTATCTTTGTCTATCTTCCTCTCACTCTATCCCCATCTATCTATCTATCTATATATCCCCATCCATCCATCCATCTATATGTATCTATCTATCTATCCATTTATTTATCTATCTATCGGTGACAGATGTGCCTGTGTGGTGTGAGGTGGTAATATGGCGTCTACTGTACACCACCAGGACTGATGGTAGGGTGAGGTGGGTACGTGCTGGGTGTGGGGGCAGGGAGGGGGAGGTGGTACTGGAGTCTGACCCCTTCCGTGCCCCCTCCACACTCGGGGGCATCACCATCAGCGTCGCCATGGTCAAGGTCAGGGCCCTTAGAGGGAAGTCAAGCTAGGTCAGGGCCCCTAGAGGAAGGTCAAGCTAGGTCAGGGCCCCTAGAGGGAGGTCAAGCTAGGTCAGGGCCCCTAGAGGAAGGTCAAGCTAGGTCAGGGCCCCTAGAGGGAGGTCAAGCTAGGTCAGGGCCCCTAGAGGAAGGTCAAGCTAGGTCAGGGCCCCTAGAGGGAGGTCAAGCTAGGTCAGGGCCCCTAGAGGGAGGTCAAGCTAGGTCAGGGCCCCTAGAGGGAGGTCAAGCTAGGTCAGGGATAAAGTATGGGCTACAAAGTTAATGGGACACATGTATACTTCATTAACTTGTACAAATATGATTAAAGTAACTGGAACAATAAATTTTCCTCCATACAACCTCCATATCCCTCCACAACATCACCCCACCCCTCCCCCCCCCCACCACACACTTCCCTTCACAACACAACACACCCACAACACAACACACACACACATACTCCTCTCCCTACAGAACCTACCAGGCTTACGAGCGGTGAAGACTGGAAATGATGGAAGGACAAGACTGGTGGGTTTTCTAGCCGAGGTCCTCACAATACTCCAAGACTCGTACCACTTTAGCTACACGGTTCACCAGGACTCGCACATCGGCTCCGTCACCAAGAACGGCTCCTGGGTCGGTCTGGTGGGATCGGTTACAAGGAAGGTAATGTATGTATGTATGAAATGTATGTAATGTATGTAATATATGTATGTATGTATGTATGTATGTAATTATATAATTATGTATGTAATTATATAATTATGTATGTATGTATATAATTATGTATGTATGTATGCAATTTATGTATGTTATGTATGTATGTATGTATGTATGTATGTGTGTGTGTCAGGTAATTAAGCCCTGTATCAACTTATAAATCCTTCCTTGTTCTATGTGTGTGTGTGTGTGGAGTGAAGGAGGTGGACTTGGGCCTGGCTTCCCTCTCCATCAACCACCGGAGATTCCAAGTGGTCGACTACACCGAACACCTACATGAGTCTGGCATCTTCCTCATGTACCCAGCCAAACAAATCATCAACCCAGTCTTCGTCGTCTTCCTCGTCTTCACTCCTATGGTTAGTTGGGTTGGAATATCTTGTTCTAGTTTTTTTTCTCTTTTTCTACACCTCTCTCTCTCTTGATCTTTCTCCCTCCCTACCTCCATCTATCTTTTTCTCTATCTCTCCTCTCTCTCTCGATCATTCTCCCTCCATCCATCCATCTATCTCTCTTTCTCTCCTCTCTTTCGATCATTCTCCCTACCTCCATCTATCTCCTCTCTCATTCTCTCCTCTTTCATTCTTCCCTCTCGCATTTTTTTTTTCTCTCTGCGAGTGTAAATAGCGATTGGAAAGTGACAGGGATGTGTGAGTATGCTATGTATGTTTCATCGCATACATATCAGGTGACAATGAGAAGGAAGAGGATTATATTATATTATTTACTTAGAAAATATATACATACTCATTTTATTCTATTAACACGCCTGTTCTGTGCATGGAAGGATTAATCTGAAAGTGAAGTGTGGAGAACATGAATAGTTTTAATTTGTGTTCCGCTCTAGCAGTGCCTCGGTTAAAAAAAATAAAAGCTTATATAAACCAACTATTTTGTCAGTACTGTCACTCTTCATTAAAAAAAAAAAAAAAGGTAGGGGAGGGGGAGCCTTAATGTGTTGTGTTGTGTTGTGTTGTGTTGTGTTGTGGGGTGGGATAGAGTGTTATGTTGTGTTGTGTTTTGGGATAGTGTACTTAACTGACACGAATCTATTCCATCTATTCCATACACTGTAGGTATGGATATGTGTGATGGTCATGATGGTAGTATTGGCAGGGTCTCTTTGGCTGACCACGACCCTCTCCACTACTTCCAACACCACTACCAACACCAACACCACCACTACCAACACCACCATTACCAACACCACATATACCTTCTTTCTCTACTTGGGAACAGCTTACAGGAGTATTATTAACCAAGGTAAAGTGGAGGACGAGATATATAGATTAATAATATAACTAAGGACATCAACTCAAGCTAAATTATATCCGTCGAAAAAATTACTGACGGCAAATTAACAAGACTAAAAAGAAAATTTGATAACGTGAAATTTATTAAGATTATATATTCCCTTACTTATATTTTTTATTTATTCATTTATTCATTTATTTTTGCCATTTGATAACGTGAAATTTATTAGGATTATATTAATTATGTTCCCTTAATTTTTTTTTTTGACATTAGAAAACGCGAAATTTATTAGGATTATAATATTATGTTTCCTTACTTTTTTTTTCTCTCTCTCTTTTATCAGGTGTTCTGGTCCCCCCTACCGTCCCATCCCGTGTGGTTCATATATCTGGCCTCGTCCTCGCTCTCATCATATACGCCACTTATAGGTGAATACAATTTTCGCTTTATTTACACTTTTTTTTTTTTTTTTACTTTTTTTTTTTTACTCTGGAAATGAACTCTTGTTAAAATAAAAATCTTTCATCACTTTGACAAATCCCCGTGAACGTTTTTGATGTATTTATTTATGTATTTATCTTTTTTTTCTTTTTTTTCACTCACTTGTGATTATATTTCTATTAAATATTCATACACACTCTTCTCTATGCGTTGATGTTAATTCCTATACACATGGACAAATAACCACCACCATTCATTCATATTGCATCCACATATTTAATAAACATTCCACGAGTTAAGATACCCTGTGATGTAGTCAGAAAATTGGAGATGAACGAGACCTTGAAACATTGCTAAGAAAAACACCACTGTTTCTTCTCCACCTCTCGACAACGGAAACTTTAATGTACATCCTAATTATTATTGTATACATTTGTTTTCTTCTTTTCCACCTTTCGACAACGAAAACTTTACTGTACATCCTAATTATTATTGTATACATTTTTTCTCCACATCTCGACAACGGAAACTTTACTGCACATCCTAATTATTATTGTATACTATTTTTTTCTTCACCTCTCGACAGCGGAAACCTTACAGCGTTCCTCTCCATCCCGAGGCTTCAGGAGTACCCAAGGTCTGTGGATGAGATGCTGGAACAGAATTACGCTCCTTTGCTCGTTCGGGGCTTCAGTCACTCCAATGATTTTAAGGTCGGTCTGCATGGATGCTTGAAATGTGTGTGTGTGTGTGTGTGTGTGTGTGTGTGTGTTTATTGAGATTTATGTGTTGGGAAATTTATTGTGTGCATCTGTAAATATGGATGCACACACACACACACACCCACAATTACACTTACACATACGCACACAATTACACACACACATAATTACAGTAGGACCTACACATAATCACACAAACACACTTTCTATATAAATTAGGAGGTAATATTTAAATGTATAATCAGTATGCCACCCACTAATCTGACCCCCTTCCCGCTGCCCCCCCCCCTCTCCCGTGTACCCCCCTCCTCCCCCCCCCTCTCCCGTGCAGTACTCCCCAGTGGCCACCTTCAGGGCACTGTATCGCCTGGCGGAGGAGAGGGGAAGCATCTATCCCTTCGGTCGGATTGATTACCACACCACCATGGAGAGGTTTAGTCAAGGTCGTGTTGCCTCCATCAGTGAGTATTCTTCGTTTCGAGATAACATTAAGAAAACAAATTTCCTTATTCGACATTTTCCTTCCATGATAATATTAACAAATCGAATCCCATATTTGTTATTTTCATTTCGAGATAACATTAAGAAAACAAATTTCCTTATTGGACATTTTCCTTCCATGATAATATTAATAAAACTAATCCCATATTTCTTACTTTCCTTTCGAGATAACATTAATAAAATAAAATAATTATTATTGTTGTTGTAGTTACAGTGCTCGGGGAAATATAGAAGTACTTATTATTGTTGTTGTTTTTTGTTGTTGTAGTTACAATCCTCGGAGAAATATAGGAGTACTTATTATTGTTGTCGTTGTTTGTTGTAGTTACAGTGCTCGGGGTGACATACAAACAGAACATTGGTGCTGGTCCGGGACAACCCTGTGCTTTCTTTGTCGAACCCAGACCTTTAAATTCAAACAACATTTACTTCATCCTACAGAAACATTCCTACTTCACCTCACTCTTTAATAACAAGTGAGTACCAAACAAATATCCTTTTATAGTCGTCAATTGCAAATGCGTTTTCCTATAGTATTTTTAGTGGTCAATTGCCAATGCGTTTTCCTATTATTCTTTTAGTGGTCAATTGCAAATGTGTTTTCCTATAGTATTTTAGTGGTCAATTGCAAATGAGTTTTCCTATAGTATTTATTAACCTAAAACATTAAAAAATATGTTAGGAACTTACCTTTAATAAAAATAATTCTGCAGTAGCTCCGTGTATTAATGTTTCTTTCACTGCTAGCTCCACGTTTTAGTATTTTTTTTCCACTGTTCAGACTGAGATGGCTAAGTTTATTTTCTTTTTTTTTTTACTGTGTTCAGACTGCGATGGCTACGTGACACTGGGATCCTTAGGAAAATATCTGAACGATACACCAACATACACTGTGTGACTGAGACCTCCAGGGCTGGGAGTACCACGTCCTCCTCCTCCTCCTCCTCCTCCAGACAGCTCTCCCTTACACACCTGATGGGCGCCTTCCTCCTGTGGCTGGCTGGTCTTCTCACGGCTACACTCTTCCTGATGGTGGAAGTTGTGGCCTCACGCTGTAGAGGAAAGTAGGAAGTTATTAAAGGGAATGTACATTTTTGGTACAGCCACAATCAAATATCCACCCACACTTTCTTTCCTTCCATGATACAAATAAATCAGTATCATATCAAAATATAATCATACATCACCTTATGTCAACTCAACCCTCTCAATTATTATTATTATTATGAGGTGCTGCAAAATCATACACGTGTTGTTCTTTATTACCAAAATATTTACTACGATGGAAAGTAAGTAAGTGTTGGTGGATAATTGACGATTGTGGCTGTACATTAGAATACCTTGATTCCTCCATAGTATGCCAGGCAACAGGACCACAATAATAATAATGGTGACATGTTGTTGCTTGGAATTATTTTAGAGGAATCAGTTACTCCAGACAGATTTACTTACAATATTATTATAGGTTTTTTTTTTTTTTTTTTTTTTTTTTGGTTTATTCATCATGTCTTGTTAAGTGGATAATAATAATATACTAAACACTGAAGAAGATAATGTAGTTTGTTTTTACCTATCAAAAATATTATGATTATACAAAAAAAAAAAAAAAAAAAAAAAAAATCGTGGGCTAAAAATCAGTTCACACAAGAATTATTACTGATGATCACCATAGCAGAATTTATCATAAGTTTTTTTTTCCGAGATTAAAGACACCAGCAGACTCGTAAAGCAACATACAATAGATGTTTATAATAAGTTAGTTGGGAGTGTATTATCAACCTTGTCAGATCGCCTCCCCATTCCAATTTACAATATATATTCCATTCGTCCCTCATCGTCACTCGTCTCTTGTAAACATCTTCATCTCTCTTTTCTTACATACGATATATACAGTTCATAAGGAGTTTCACATTCACCTAAGGACATACTGTAGCTCATCCCTTCCCTTGCCCTCATATAGCACTACACCAGATGAAAAGATAACACTTGGAAAGGCTGAAACGACAACTCCTTCTCATCCCACTTTCCTCTCTATATAAACACACAGGTCTGGTGGTCGAGATGGTCCCACCCAGCCTTTTCCCAAGTTGACAAGCGACCTTTTATGTATTGAATATTATAATACACTGGTTATATACAGTATATACACGCACACACACACGCACACACACATACACAATATTCTTAAGCTTACCTTTTAATGAAGATAATATTAATGTGTTGAGTGTGTTCCTGTTGACGACACTCCTTCCGTCTTTGAATAATTGCCTCTTGAATTAGACTAACTAACTTTCTCCTGTCTCGTCTAACTTCATTAATCACACACGTTCTCGGATAGGCCAAGTAGAATTAGACCTTAAGGGCCACACAACTCTGTCAAACTTCATTAATTATACTCGTTCACCGGTGAGTGAGGTAGAGTGAAGGTGACGACTACCTTCTCTCAATTGTCATAATGATGTGTTGTTCTGTAAGGAAGGGAGTAGGAAGGAAAAGGGGTATATAGTACAGTACTTTGATGATCTTAACACCCCGTAAGATTCCAGGACTTGTAATATATCTCCCTTTTTCTTCAGAGCTTGAAATTTCTCCGGTTTATACAGACAAATATGTTTCCTGTATCTCCAACTGTACATACCTTCGGCCAAAAACTACAGTGAAAGTCTACAAGCACACACACACACAGACCACAGGTAATTGAATGAACAAGGACGTGGAACAAGCAAGAAGGAGTAGGAAGAAAAGGAATGAATGGTATACGTGTTAATGAGAAGTACAGGGATTTACAACCCAATTCCACAACCCCTATCCCGTTTTCATTCTCCTCCTCCACCTCCACCTCCACCTCCCCCTCCTACTCCACCACCACCACCTCCCACTCCTCCTCCTCCTCCTCCTCCTCCCAGCCCTGATAACTAGCTACGAGAAACCAATAATCCAATTAGTCCAAAATCGTTTCACTAACTGAGGAAGCACTATACAGACACCCTGGATGCGATGGGGGATAAATGTGTTGTGGGAACTGTACTATACACACACACACATAAAGGAGAGAGATTGGATCGATTGGGGAGATTATGATTCCTCCAAACTATTCCAGACAACAGGATATCATTATTTTTCTTCATCTGGGTCTGTTTCCTGGCATACTTTGAAGGCATCAAGGCACTCCAATCTATCAAAAGTATACTCTCCCCTTAATGTATTTCCACAATATCATACAGTATATACATAAGTTTGTAGTGCCATAATTATACGTTCTCCAATGTAACATGATGTATTCCAGTAGGTATTTTTTGGGTTTGGATGTATAAGGAACAGAAAGTAATTAAGGGACCCTGTGATGTATAGTCAGAATTTAAGAAAGTGGAGAGTAAAAAAAAGGTGAATGAGATAGGAGAGTAAGAAGGTGAATGAAAGAGAAGAGTAAAATACGAAGGTGAATGAAAGAGGAGAGTAAAATACGAAAGTGAATGAAAGAGAAGAGTAAAATACGAAAGTGAATGAAAGAGGAGAGAGTAAGAAGGGAAAATATTAATATAACGAAGGCACTCCACTCATCATATTTCCTCACTGGGAGCTGGGAGAGACGTAGGAGAGAGGAGGGAGGAAGAGGAGAGATAGGAGAGAGGAGAGAGGAGAGATAGGAGAGAGGAGAGAAGAGAGAAGAGAGAGGAGAGAGGAGAGAGAAGAGAGAAGAGAGAGGAGGGAGAGAGGAGGGAGAGAGGGGTGGAAGAGGGGTGGTGGGGAGAGAGGGGAGGGAGAGAGGGGAGGAGGGGGAAAGGGGCTGAGAAGTGCATGTAAACCAAACCCAGTAATGAACGTAAACCCTCATGAGTGTATGACTGTATTGTCGTGTGTAATAATGATAATAAAGCTGGAGAGGAATCTGTCTGTACCCAGCCAACAATTCCTTCACCACCACCACCACCACAATAACAGGAAGATACGAGCATCAAACTTATATTTATTTCATTCACCCTTTTGGACTCCTAATGATAAGGTGTTTTTTTGTCAATGCTGCCTGTGAATCGGTGTGTAATGATGATCTCTCCCCAAACAGGGTTACATTATAACAGCCACTATATCTGTAGTGTGTGTGTATGTGTGTGTGTGTTTGTGTGTGTGTGAAGGTAGAGGTTTTGTGTGTGTGAAGGTAGAGGTT
>JAWZYT010001689.1:520000-542500 GCA_034508575.1 Petrolisthes manimaculis
AACAAAACCCACTGTCTGGCCCCTATTCGTATATAGTGGAGTGGCCTGTGTTTTCTGTCACAGTATAGGGGGACGGATGGGATTGGGAACTCGGTAATCCTTCCTGTCCCCCCGTAGTAAGTGAAAGACGACCCCCTCAAATCCTGTTACTCCCGTCGCAGCTCTTAATACACTCGAGTCAGTTCTGATGTCAAAGGTAAGTGTGTGTGTGTGTGTGTGTGTGTGTGTGTGTGTGTGTGTGTGTGTGTGTGTGTGTGTGTGTGTGTGTGTGTGTGTGTGTGTGTGTGTGTGTGTGTGTGTGTGTGTGTGTGTGTGTGTGTGTGTGTCAGAGAGTGCTTGTCCCAGGGCGGAATTCCAAGTACCCGCCTGCCTGCCTGCCTGACTCAAGTTGCGAGGATGAAATTCGTCAGTAAAAAAATTATATACAGTGGTAGCAGTGTATCAAGCTCGCTCTATACAGACACACACGCATCATTCCCAGTGCCGTCGACTATACTATATGGGAGGCGGAATAATGATGGGTGGTCAACTCGTGATCAAAACTCAGAACAAAATATGAGAACTGTGAAAACGTAGCTGCTTCTTCCACGAAATTATTTTAGTCTGTTTTTCATAACTGGGCTACTCATGTTAACTTAAGTGGTTATAAATGACAGACACTCGTTGTTTGAGGTACCGCACTTACGTAAAATTTTTTAACATTCCCTCTTCACCAGCGGATCTCATAATTTTGTTGTAGTAGCGCACAAGAACTAAAATATAAGTAGTCTTCATCGGATGTGTATTCTTCAGACAAGGAGGTTACGTGATCATCCCTATTTGTGCTTGTTTGTTTACTTGTTTGTTAATGTGTGTGTTGGTCTATAAACAAAGTACGTCATATTCAATGGATGGATTATTATAAGACTTTGTGAACTATATGTCATCTAATCTTAGTATTCAATATACGGAGCCTTCAAACTGTATCTTATTATAGACATGTCAATATTACACAGGAAATCATGAATCTTGGTGAGAGTAGTGTACCTTTGATCAGTGTTTTAGGCAACGAGGGACTCATTTGTCTCGCTCTGTTTTCTTTCAAAGGAATAATTTGACTGTGAACCTTTGATGAAATACATCTGCCTGGGTTGATATCGTGACAGTCGCAGGAGTAGACTTGGCAAAACATCATTTTTCCCCGGGAGATTTTTTTATAATGTTGAGGTGGATGAATGCAGTTTACAGTTTTACACGTTATTCTAAATTGGTTTGATCAATATTTTTTGCCCACATTCACTGGTGTAGGAAACTGAGAATTATCTGTGGTTGTGATGATACGTTGATTTGTTATTTTTTTATGGACTATGGTGGAAGAGAATGAGAAAAATCCTACAGTGTGTGTGTGTGTGTGTGTGTACGTGTGTGTGTGTATATACGTGTGTGTGTGTATATACGTGTGTGTGTGTATGTATGTGTGTGTGTGTGTTTGAAGTGCTCCCAAGGGCCACCTGCACCACTCACTCGTCTTTCTCCAAGTTTTAAGAGCACACACACACAGACACACACAGACACGTGCCGACCCTCGTATAAAGTTTTGCCTCTCTCTTCCTCTCAACAAGATATACTCAAGTGCACTCTTTCCCCCGTGCACAGAAATATTACCTTCAGATTATAAAAACACAAAAACAGAAGGGACAGATGTCGACGGAATTTCTTTGCGTCTGAAACACCCATTTTCTAATTTATTCTAAAAAAGTTTGTCTTCTACCAACAAAAATACCCGACGCTGCCTGGTTAATATAAAAGAATGGGAAAATGTGTGACTGTCCTAAATAAACATGTCATATTTTTTGGGGTCCGTCTCGACTTTGTTTGCCGCTACCATTTCAAGTGTTAATAAATATACGAGCTTTTAGGAACTCTACTCACTCACTCAACCCCTACAGTACTCAGTGATTGTATTCCTCAGGTGGTGGGTCAGAGTGAAAGGGGAAGGAGGAGCTGAGGGAAGAGAAACAGAGTGAAAGAGGGAAGAGAAACAGAGTGAAGAAGGAAAGAGGAGCAGAGTGAAGGAAGGGAGAACATGAGCAGAGTGAAAGAGGGAGAAAAAAGGAGCATAGTGAAGCAGGAAAGAGGAGTAGCAGGGTAAAGGAGAGGTGAGCTTGGGTGAAGGAGGGATGAGTACAGAGTGAAAGAGGGAAGAGGGAAGAGTAGTAGCAGGGTGAAGGAAGGATGAGTACAGAATGAAGGAGGGATGAGCTTGGGTGAAGGAGGGGTGAACTTGGGTGAAGGAGGGGTGAACTTGTGTGACTGGGAAGGAAGGTGAAATGAAACCCAGGAGAGGAAGGGTACATGGTTGGGTTGGAGTAGCGGCTTCCCAGGAGAAATATTTATACGCACACTTGGCCTCCACTCCAACCTTCACAATATTCTCCTGTTAGTTTTCATCACTCACTACATCTCTTTATGATAGTGAGGGAGGGAGTGCTATACTACTACTACTACTACTACTACTACTATTCTCTCTCTCTCTCTCTATGATAGTGAGGGAGTGAGTGCTATACTACTACTACTACTACTACTGTATACTACTACTACTCTCTCTCCCTCTCCCTCTCCCTCTCCCTCTCCCTCTCCCTCTCACTCTCACTCTCACTCTCACTCTCACTCTCACTCTCACTCTCTCTCTCATTAATTCACGAGTCGCAGTTCTATGGATTAAAATTACGCAGATAGAGAAAAACGAGGGAGAAGAGTTAATAATTCATATACTATAAAAAAAAACATTCCCACGTAAGGTACGGTAGTTTTAAGGGCGAGAATAACACGGTTGTAGATACGGTTTTCATCCTAACATCCCATTCAGAACTTTGAAATTGGCTGCCTCTAATAATTTAATGAAGAAAAAGTTTAGTCTCCTGGAGAAAAAATGTAAATGGAGGCTGAGGTAGACTAAATTAAGGATGTACAGACCAATTCACCAACGAGAGAGAGAGAGAGAGAGAGTGAGAAAGAGAGAAATAGAGAGAGAGAGAGAGAGAAAGAGAGAGAGAGAGAGAGAGAAAGAGAGAAATAGAGAAAGACAGAGAAAGACAGAGAAAGACAGAGAAAGAGAGAGAAAGAGAGAGAAGCGTCTAGCCATAATAAAAAAAAAAAAAACGAGAGACAGGAAGAAAATAAAAATTCCAGGTAACCTTCGTGTTTCAGCTGTCAACAAGTGGCCTAATTATCTACATGACCCTCCTAATTAACAAGGAAAAAAAAAAAAAAAAAAAAAAAAAAAAAAAAAAAAGTGGGACGTACCGAAAAACACGCGATTAACCAACCAATGCCGAGGTGAGGTGAAGCTGGGAGTCTTAATGATGAAACCCAGCAGGAAATCATTATCAAGAAGAGAAAAGAAGAAGGTGTAAATAGACGGTGACTTCCATGGAGTTTTCACAAATCCTTTATGACACGAGATTGATTAGAATATAGATAGATTGTGTGTGTGTGTGTGTGTGTGTGTGTGTACGTGTGTGTGTGTGTACGTGTGTGTGTGTGTGTGTACGTGTGTGTGTGTGTACGTGTGTGTGTGTGTACGTGTGTGTGTGTACGTGTGTGTGTGTGTACGTGTGTGTGTGTGTACGTGTGTGTGTGTGTGTGTGTTTACGATTCATACATAGATATTACAATATGATAACGATACATATTGCATCGGGGACCTGACATGAGTGAAGCATAGAGCCGAATTCAAGAACAATTACGGTACATAGGTTGGTGTGAAACCTTCTATACCTGCCAATTAACACCTAGAAAAAAATCCTTATTGCCTTCACATCGAGTCAAAGGAGCCGGGAGAGTGAGAGTGAGAGTGAGAGTGAGAGTGAGAGTGAGAGTGAGAGTGAGAGGGAGAGTGAGAGTGAGAGGGAGAGGGAGAGTGAGAGTGAGAGAGAGAGTGTGAGAGAGCTTCCCGCAGGTAAAAATGTGCCCTTCACACAATTAAAATATTTAAACTTTTATATTGCGTAGGATTTGCAGTGTGCAATAGTTATTTTCTGGCCGCGTGAACATAATAAGTGCCTAGAATGCTCGCGGAAATTACTGGCTGAAAACACAACTATCAAGCCAGGTGTTGTGTTGAGTTGTGTTGTGTTGAGTTGTGTTGTGTTTTGCGGTTATTTTCTCGTAGTTAACCCCGCGGCAGTTTGAACTTTGTATCTCTATATTTTTCTGTGTCTCATGTTCACTCATACACACATACACACACATACATATACATACTCATACACACATACACACACATACATATACACACACATACACACATATACACACACAAACATATACACACACAAACATACACCCACACACACACACCCACCTACATATTTTTTTAAATTTATACACAACACACACACTGGTACACACACACACCAACATAAAACACACAAACACTTAATTTTATAACGTAGCACCGCATTACACAGCACAGGTAACAAATGGATACAAAGTTTATAGATTCCTTACTCGAAAGAAGAAGAAAATGTGTTGAAGGAAAAGGATGACTAAATCTCTTTCTCATAACAACAAGCCACATTTCCTAACTTCAAGATTACTTATAAGTCTTCAAACCTTTCTTTGCAGATTCACCTCACCCCTCACCCTGCCTGCCGGAGAGAGAGAGACAGAGAGAGACAGAGAGAGAGAGACAGAGAGAGAGAGACAGAGAGAGACAGAGAGAGACAGAGAGAGAGACAGAGAGAGAGACAGAGAGAGAGACAGAGAGAGAGACAGAGAGACAGAGAGAGAGAGAGAGACAGAGAGACACAGAGAGAGAGAAAGAGAGAGAGGAAAAATAGAGAGAGAAAATGAATGTGAGCGATTCCCTGCTAGTTTTGAGTATGGGGTCGGGACACCTAGACGACGTAAACAACAACTCCTCCGATGGCGTTGTGGTGATGGGGACGACACAGGACCCAACCTTGGACGAACGGGGCGAAGACTACCGTAACTCAGCCCTGGCCGTGGTGGAGGTGGTGGTGTTGGCTGTGATTCTGATGGTGGCGGTGGTGGGGAATATGTTTGTGTTGATTGCTGTGTGGCGTCACTCTGCATACAGACCCATGTCCCGTTGTTACCTCTTCATGCTTCACCTCAGCCTCGCAGACATCCTAGTGGCCATCTTCAACATATTCCCGCAGGTGAGTGAGTGTGTGAGTGAGTATGAGTGAGTGTGAGTGAGTGAGTGAGTGTGTGAGTGAATATGTGTGCGAGTGGGGGTGTGAATGGATGTGTGTGAGTGAGTCATTTCTCGTCCTATTAAGGGTCTAGGCCCCAATTTTGATACTTAGATTCTCACAACACACAGATATTCACCCAGGTATAGAGAGTGAGTGAATGTACAGTGTATCTCGAGTACTAAGGTTGTCATGGTACCGTAGAGGGAGCAGGAAAATCGAGTAGGTAATAGCAAGGCAAGAATAGACCTTGGGTAATAGTACCTCAGTTATGTTGTTGAAGAGGCTCTTGAAATATTTTAATGGTCAGTCTAGGTTCAGTTTCTCTAATCCAACTTTTTCAGTGGCGTTACTTTTGACTCATATTCCCTCAGCTTGTTTGGGACATCACCTACCGCTTCCAGGGCCCGGATATCCTGTGCCGCCTCGTCAAGTACGCCCAGGTGTACGTGTTGTACGTCTCCACCTACATGTTGGTGTTTATGGCAGTAGACCGTGCAAGAGCCGTGCAGGGAAGTGGGCGTGGTTCACTGAGGGCAGCACGGCTCATGATCGGAGGGGCATGGATGGTGGGGCTGGTACTAGCAGCGCCACAGACGGTGCTCTTCTCGTTAAGGGAGGTGGAGCCTGGAGTACAGGACTGCTGGGTGGTGTTCCAATTGGTCAGTGAACGTCTTTATGTCACTTGGTTCGTGGTGTCTGTGTTCTTCCTGCCGTGGGCCATCATTGTGTTGTGTTACAGTTATATCTGCTGGGCCGTGTGGCACAGTGCCGGTACCACCACGTCACTCTCAGCCATCAGGAAGAGATTACACTTGGGCTGCATCAAGAGTCAAGGTGGCCACCGGCAGGATGATGACGGTCATCTTACTTTAGAACTACAGCCGGTCACGTCATCAGAACAACAACAGCTACAGCGACCACATCTGAGTGCTGTCAACTGTGCTGTCAACTGTCCCATCGTAACCAAAGTGTCTGCGGCCAAACTGAAGACTGTCCGTATGACCCTGACAGTAGTGTTGGCCTTCACTCTGTGTTGGATGCCCTACTGTGTCGCCCAACTCCACCATGTCTACAACAAACCTAAAGACTGTGAGTACCGTTGTCATCTAAACAAACCTAAAGTAACTACTGTTGTCATCCATGCATATATATATTTCCTTGTCTCTTATTTGCTGCATAATAGAAACAAAGGTGTGATGTTCATTAGCGGGGATGATATAATAAAGAGTTTTCAATTGTGCTTATTAATAGTTAAGAAAAAATGCAACTTCTCGTTCTTTTTTCCGTGTCATGTAAAAGAGGAAGAGAGACGAAACATTTATCCGAGACAGAACACACATGCCTTCTACATATCCCTCTGGAAAATCCTATATTTGATATGTTTTCTCTGTGACGTATGGCCAGATTTTTGTGGCAGGTGTTTTGAGATCCCCGTCACCCCCACAGTTGTACCCCCACAGATCCCGTATCCCCAAAACATTTCCCCGTGCAGTGAATACATTTAAGGAGAGTCGCCACGGGTTGAGAATATCTTAAAAGTTTTTCCTTGTGCCTGGGGGATCGAATGTTGAGTGGCCTGTAATGAGGGAGAGAGACCTGACTAGCAACCACGCTACCGTATAATAATAAAAAAAAAGGCCAAGGAAAGGTAGTATTTAACTTTTAAATTACGGTTAAAGCCAATTGGATTTTTAGCTGCGTTGGTGAGGCAGATGAGACTCGGGTTAAAAATATGAGCGTGTGTGTGGGTGAGCGTGTGTATATGTCAGAGTGTGAGAGAGAGAGTGTGAGAGAGAGAGTGTGAGAGAGAGAGTGTGAGAGAGAGAGTGTGAGAGAGAGAGTGTGAGAGAGAGAGTGTGAGAGAGAGAGTGAGAGAGAGAGAGAGAGAGAGAGAGAGAGTGTGAGAGAGAGAGTGAGAGAGAGAGTGTGAGAGAGAGAGTGTGAGAGAGAGTGTGAGAGAGAGAGTGTGAGAGAGAGAGTGAGAGAGAGTAGGAGCGGGGTGTTAAAAGAGAATGTAGTTGAAGTACAGAGTAGGTGAGCGGCTGTATGAGAGGCTGGCTGGGGCTCAAGGTGTACGTGTGTGTGTGAATATAAATACAGGTGCAAGTGTCTTTAAATTAACGAGAGGAGGAGGAGTGAAGCTGCGAGGCTTAATTGAACTTTACCAACAAATCTAATACTTACTCAGAAGAGGATAGACATAGGCTTAGTATAAATGCATTCCTATTTTATGTACTTGTACGTAAGTTAGATAATGTTGTCATCAAAGTGGAGGCTTCAAAATCAACTCAAACTATACCATCAAACACATCTCCTACTTTTATATACATATCGAGGTAAACAAATAATTCCTAGCACACGTTGGAGGAGCCAGTGGCCTTCCAGTTCGCTGACAACCATCATTATTCTTTTATTTAAACTACATCACACCAAAAGGCTTTACAAGGAGGTAATACTACTACTAATACTACTACAACTTTGGCTCCCACTCTACACAAGCTGCTTATAAAGAGATTTTGAGCTTAAATAGTGAGGTTTGTGATGTAGCAACGTGAGGGAAGAGGAGTAGTAATGTTGTCTTTGATGATGAATGAGATATACGAGTCTACATTTCACTTTGCCTCGCCTTCATTCAACTTCACCACCACCACCACCACCACTCAACCTTACCATCTCCCAACTTTACTAAAACCCAACTCCACCACCACCACCACTCAACCTTATACCTTCATCCCGCCTCACCATCTCCCAACCTTACCAAAACCCGTCTCACCATCACCCAACCTTACCAAAACTGCACACTACCACCACTCAACCCCTCCACCCCACTCCACCGTCACCCCATCTCACCACCAAGCAACTCTACCTCCACCCCACCACCACCACGACCACCTCCATGCACCCTGTCTTTTCCAACATATGCTCCAACTTCTCCCCGGTAACGTCACTCCTTCAAAAGCCAGCGAGGTGTGCTTGTTGTTGGTCCAATCTTCCTTAATTAGTGAAGGAACTCTTAAGGGTTTGTTATTTGTATCTCCCGCTTAGCATAGGGACGTACGAGTGTGTTTACGTGTATGTATGTATCCGTCGTACCGAACCGCCGCCGGCACCACCTCCACTGTCAACGAATTTCTAAAAACGAAATAAGATAAATGAAAAATCTTTCTAGGGTAATGTAACTTGTCGGACATTACGTATTTGTTGCTATCGTGAAATCTTTCTCACTAAAAACAAAACAAAACAAATAAATAAATAAAAGGTGGTATCTACTGTAGCGTGTTGTAATTTTTCACACACATTAGACCTCCGCCAGACACCACGTCTATTGAGTTTTACAGATCCACGACCCTCTCCTCCGCCTTTTGTCTCTATGATGTGATTATCCCCACGTTCAGACCTGTCTCATTAGCACTAACTAACGACTACACCTTTTTTCTCTCTCTTTCCATACTGACTGGTTGGTTGGTTGGTTGGTTAGTGACGGCGACGAACCCTGTGGCTGTGGTGTGTATGCTTCTGAGTTCCCTAAACAGCTGTACCAACCCATGGATCTACCTCTACTTCAGTGGTACCCTCCTCAACCAACTCAGGGTACGATTTCCTTCACTTCACTTTGTCCAGCACATTATTTTAACGATACTTTTAGGAGATACAGTACAAATAAGTCAGAACCTATTTATACTTCAATCACAAGAATATATATATATATATATATATATATATATATATATATATATATATATATATATATATATATATATATATATATATATATATATATATATATATATATATATATATATATATTTAAATTATTGTAAGAATGTATATGTTTAACTTTTTTCGCCAACTCCTGGACGTATCTTTCTACTTCAACAGTAACTCAATCATTCATTCATACAATGTTTCACCGCAACACATTAATGCAACCAATTATTCAATGTACACACACACACATACATACACACACATACACACATACAAATATATATATAATTTATCGTTTGCATCTGGACAGGTGGTGCTGGGGTTTGGAACCAGCCGCTCGACTGATAACGTATCTATTGGCGACCAGGAACACAGACATCCACACTGTGAGCCTTCCGAACACAGCAAGAGGCCCGTCACTCACTCCAACATGGTCTAAGTGTGAACATTCTACCTTCTCAGTATGAATCTGAGACAACAAGAGGGACAATCACTCACTACCATAGTTCAGGTCTACTCTCCATCCCCAAGATCTAGAATAATTTAGATCTTGCTCTCTACGACCTCTCAGTGAGCGACACTTGAATCAGCTTCACGTCTCAGCCTCTCGGGGAGATTCTGGGCAGACAAAAGACAGAGACCTCACACATTCCAATACAACCCAGGGTGACACTTGATCTTATGTGGAATGTTGTGTTATTGACTCTCACAGCTAACACCAGGCCAGGACGGAGTAATACGATGATGTAGAGCTACGAGGGACACCAGGTTCTCAAAGTGGAAGTGGAGTAAAGCAGGAACACGAGGCAGAAGAGGGAAGGAGGATTAGAAGTAGCTATCACCACCAGAAGGAAGGAGGAGGAGGAAAAGGTACAGGAATAATGATTATGATTGATGGATATTAGGCGCCGCAACATCGAGGTCCTATAGCGCCAGAAAAAGGTGATAGAGGTGTGACAGCAAGCAGGAAGGAAATAAAATGGAAAGAGGGACAGTTGAAGAACTGAAAGATGGGAACTATTTAGTCTGGTCTCTCACTGGCGACCTTCCTAGCATGGGAAACCCTCTATCCCCGATACCGGGGCAGAGCAGGGGCCGGAGCCCCCTCTAGTCTAGCTCGCCAGGTCTCAGAGACACACAAGCCCCCCCACCTCGGCAAGGCGGTTCCCGTTAGGGGGGTACAGGAATAAGAGAAGTAGATCCATTGAGAGAGGAAAATAATGGGAAAAGGAGTAGGGGCAGGGAGGATTAATTAGCAGTATTAGTTGTGAGGACAAGAAATAAGAAGAGAAAGAAAAAGTACAGGAATAATAGAAACTGAACCAGCGAGGAACGAGAACAATATGACAAGAAGAAGGGAGGGGGGAGGGGAGGGGGGAGTGAAGGGGGGAGTGATGAGTAGGGGAGGAAGGAGTGGGGGTGGAAGGAGTGGGGGAGGAAGGGGTGTGGGGGGAGTAGGGGAGGGGGGAGTAGGGGAGGGGGGAGGGGGGAGTAGTGGAAAGAAGGGGGAGGATGACAGTAGACGGTAATATTGACGTGCCCTTCTTTAAGACGATCAATGTTGTTTGTTCACTGTTGCCACTCAAACACTTGGCCTCATACGAAAACGGGACCCACTTTTAGTAACACAAAGTATAGTACACTTCAGGGCAAAAATACACACACACACACACACAAAAAAAAAAAAAAAAAAAAAAAAAAAAAACACCTACCTACTCGCAACAGCTCAGTACACTTCATGGCAAAAGTACACACACACACAAACAACACAACACCCACCCCATGCCTGTCCCCATATTCCCGCACCCCCCCAGTCCTCCCCCCCAAGCCTGTCCCCTACTCCCACACACCCTTAATGTCCTGCCGACGACCTTGGTGTGAAAAAAGTGGTACTGGTTGAGGAGGACAACTCTAATTACATCTTGTACAAAACTAACTTAGGCTATATACCCACGTTACCTCACACAGCTTGTAGTGCAGGGGCTAGCATTTGTGTGTGTGTGTGTGTGTGTGTGTGTGTGTGTGTGTGTGTGTGTGTATTGTGTGTGTGTGTGTATTGTGTGTGTGTGTATTGTGTGTGTGTGTGTGTGTGTGTGTGTGTGTGTGTGTGTGTGTGTGTGTGTGTGTGTGTGTGTGTGTGTATTGTGTGTGTGTGTGTATTGTGTGTGTGTGTGTATTGTGTGTGTGTGTGTATTGTGTGTGTGTGTGTATTGTGTGTGTGTGTGTGTGTGTTGTCCAATTTCGTGAGGTTTATAATAAGGTAAGCATGAATGTCATTTGATCAAAGACTATTCACCTCTCCGTAGTCATACTTTTAAGACAAGATACATTAATTTTATGCAGAACTCAATTATGTACAGCAACAAGAGAGAGAAAAAAAAATCTCTTATATTATCTTGCAAGTTACACAAACGCAGGGCATGATTAATATTTTCAATTTTCCACATGACTAGTCGCATGTTAGTCACCTATTTTTAAGAGTAACAACAGTGGATTTGATGTATATAATAATGTACAAAGATGTTTTTTTTGCTAATAATTACATGTCGCACGTGATGATCGTAAACACTGGAAATGAACAGACGGCTCTCTTGCCAATCTCTAACCCTTATTACTGTGGTCTGTGTAGTGTGTTAATTAAGGTGGTCATTCTTTTTTGGTACATATGGAGTGCCATGATTGATTCCTCCAAAGTATGCCAGGAAACAGGACCAGAAAAGCAAAAATAATAGTGTTCTGTCGCTTGGAATAGTTTGAAGGAATCAGTTGCTCCAGATTTACCAACACGACCAGAACAGCAAAATTAATAATGTTCTGTCGCTTGGAATAGTTTGAATGAATTAGTTGCTCCAGATTTACCAACACAAAACTTCCCCCTTAAGCTGCCCTATTAACATTATGATAAATGCATGGCTAAGGAACACCATCGTATGAATAGGAGCAGGTATTGACGACTATGCGTTACTGCTACTTCAGATTAATACATTTATTAATTAATTTTTTTGAGTGGTACTACAACAACTCGTAAATGTGAACTCGACCAATTTATCCCATCCTAAATCCACCGGGTAGATACACCAACAAAAGAGTATTTATAATGAGTGGAGGATTGGATGGGGAGGAAGTTGGTGGTAATGTAACAAACAATTATTTTTGTAACTCTCTAGGATATCATTCACAGGGATCAATTTTCAAGGGTGTACAGTCAGTCACGATCCGAAGTTTGTATCCAGATCATATTTTAAATTTCGATTCTTGTGGTGTCATCAATGCTAAGGCTGGTATAATATTCCTTCAGTCTATTCAGATCAGAGATGGATATTTATTAGAGCTCGTGACTACACATGGATACTGTTTATAACTCGTGACTACACACAACACGCATTTTACTCTTCTCTGTACTTCCACCAACAAGGCCCAGTGGTCACCTCAATTTCTCCAGTTTGAGGAATACATTATCGTGTGTGTTTACAAGTATATTACATTATTTTCCTCCTTGGTATAACTTTCTCTAGACTTCCTTCATAAAAACTATACTCTCATTCGGTGGTTTAAGATGCCATTTTGACCCACACTGTAAATTATTCTTCCGCCCCTGTAACTTTTCCACACTTCTTAACTGGAAAGTCTTATGAAGAAATTTTCACTGGTACAATTTTCCTCCGCTCTCCAACCTACCTTAAGAAGACACCTGAGAACCTGAACAGTGCAAATCTGACCCAAGAACGGATGATGAAGGACGGAGAACGAAGGAAAAAAAAAACATAATTCCCCATAATGTGGATCATTATCTTGGGGGAGAGGATCCACATTCTGGGAGCCACAACAACAACAACAACATCAACAAAAACAACAACAACAACACTGCTGCCAAACAAACAAACCAACCAACAAACAAACAATCCCTCGCTGGAGGAGACGAGGGCGGCATCTTGTATCTATTCGCTAATAAATGTTCAGACACAAAAAATCTACCTCCTGTACCCGAGTTTCATTTTCCCAGTAAACTTATTGATGTTGTGTTGCTGACGGTATAAAACTTGCAAAGATTGTGTGTGATCAGCGGTAAGGTATAAAACCATAAAACTTCTAAAGATTGTGATCAGCATTAAGTTATCTTCGTCAAAGCAACTACGTCCATATTTATATCATAGTACAACAGCTCACGAAAAGCATACATACACTTTGTTGTATACAATTGAACTGAAAGGGATGAAATAAGATCGATC
This sequence comes from Petrolisthes manimaculis, assembly GCA_034508575.1. Taxonomy (NCBI): domain Eukaryota; kingdom Metazoa; phylum Arthropoda; class Malacostraca; order Decapoda; family Porcellanidae; genus Petrolisthes; species Petrolisthes manimaculis. The sequence goes on from JAWZYT010001689.1 coordinate 533,142, forward strand.
TAGGCCTGGAGGACCCTGTAGCATGTGGGAGAAGGATAGGAAGAGAAGGAGGAGAAGGATAGGAAGAGAAGGAGGAGAAGGATAGGGAGAGAGGGAGAAGGATAGGGAGAGAGGGAGAAGGATAGGGAGAGAAGGATAGGGAGAGAAGGAGAAGGATAGGGAGAGGGGGAGAAGGATAGGGAGAGGAGGAGAAGGATAGGGAGAGGGGGAGAAGGATAGGGAGAGAAGGAGAAGGATAGGGAGAGAAGGAGAAGGATAGGGAGAAAAGGAGAAGGATATGAAGATGATGAGGAGAAGGATGGGGAGAGGAGGATAGGGAGAGGGGGAGAAGGATAGGGAGAGGGGGAGAAGGATAGGGAGAGGGGGAGAAGGATAGGGAGAGGGGGAGAAGGATAGGGAGATGAGGGGGAGAAGGATAGGGAGTGAAACACGAGGCAGAAAGAGTTTGAAAGCCCCCTCCAGTAAAAGAGTATGAAAGTCCCCCTCCAGTAGAAGCTCCTCCCATAACATTACAAGGGAAAATGAAATGATGGTGGTGGAACTTTGAGCGGAAATGACATTGACGCGGTAAAATGGTAGCAATAAAACTCTTATCTCCACTGGGGAAGAAAGTACCGTCGACGAATTGGGTAAAGGAGCGTAGGAGCGTGATTTATTAATAGGACCGAATTGGCTGAGTTGAAGTGAAGTGTAATATTTCACTGATGATAAGTACAATGAGTCCTCGCTGAACATCATGTATCATTCTTCGCTGTATAAAGCAATGTACAGTACCAATCTTCACTGAACATAAGTAAGGTAAAGTCTCAGCAGGGAATATATCAATCATCGTAGAAAATATATCAGCAGGGAATATATCAATCATCGTAGAAAATATATATCCGTCATTGTTGGACGTACACTGACCTTCCCTCTGCTTAAGTTATTATTCACAGAGTGTTTCGTGCGTCAGGCAACGTCGTCCCTTGCCTTGCACCCCTTCAAGTTAGTAGTAGATTAGTAAGACACTCCACAGCACCTCACTAACTTGCCTGTTGTACCGTCGGCTGGTTGAGTGCATAGAGGGCAACACTGGCACTCTTACCTGAATATTGGTTGAGTGAGAGGGAGGCACTGACACTCTTATCTGAATATTGGTTGAGTAAGAGGGAGGCACTGGCACTCTTACCTGAATATCGGTTGAGTGAGAGGGAGGCACTGGCACTCTTACCTGAATATTGGTTGAGTGAAAGGGAGGCACTGACACTCTTACCTGAATATTGGTTGAGTAAGAGGGAGGCACTGGCACTCTTATCTGAATACCGGTTGAGTGAAAGGGAGGCACTGGCACTCTCCTCTTTACATCAATTGAAATAAGAGATAGAAAACACTTTGGCACTCTTCCCTTTCCCTCGTCAATAGAGTGAGGGTGGTATGGTGTACGTGTATTAAGAGTGATGTGGCTGATGAGGCTCGTATTACCATCATTATTCTACAGTAAGTGATTTAATAATATAACTTTAATTTGATATTATTTACAGACACGAGTAATTGATCCAACCTTCATGCACTGTGTTGCCCAATGACGACAAATATTCTTGATTTTCGCCCGTCAAACCCTCTCATCTTCGCCTCATTCAACTTTGCTAGCGGTGGTTGTTGTTGGGCGGAGATTCATCAGTGGAATATATTAAAAATAATGTTGCAGGACGTTCCCACCATGAAACTTTATCTCGTTACTGTACCTTTATATATGCAGTGAAATGCCCTCATCATTCTCTCTCTCTTGGAGCAATATTAAGGGTTTGGGGGTTGAAAAACAGCAACTAGCAACTTAAATATCACATCACCGTTAAACAACTACTAGCTAACAAACCATAAATATTTTTACTTTCAATACAGAAGAAGAGTGGTGTGAAGCAACTCAGTCCAACATCACTACGACCACCAACACATCAATGTAAATATCCAAGCAACGTGTATCGAGTAGCCATGTGAACAAAAGGACAATTCTAAGGCATCACAACACACCACATACATTCGTCCATATCCCAACAATACCAACAAGGCCCATAGAGTAGCCATGTGAAGAGGGACACTCCAAGGGCTTCACAACACAACACACACACAGTCGTCTATATACCAACAAGGCCAATGAGTAGCCATGTGAAAAAGGACACTCCAAGGGCATCACGACATTCCAAGGGCATCACAATACACAGTCGTTTATACCCCAATAAAATCAACAAGACCAAGGAGTAGCCATGTGAAGAGCAAAACCTTTCAAGGGCATCACAACACAACACACAGTCGTTCATATTCCAACAGGATCACCAATGCGAGGACAGGAGGCTGGCAAAGTTAAGAATGACCAGGTCCCGGGAGAATAGACCCCTCTCTGTCCTCCTCCAACTCGTCCTCCTCCTGTTCCTGTTCCTGTTGACCAGTACAGTCGCCAACCAAAGTTATGTGTTTACCGTCCGTCTGTAAAGTATATATGTATGATGTTGTGGACTAAATGTTTTCTCTAGCTGACTATAAACATCTAAAAAAGAGTCAATATCGTATATAGTAACCATGATATACTGAAGCTGCATTTAGTCACTCAAAGATAGGAGTCATTCATTCCTCAGTGAGTCAAACGCGACCCATTCATATATAGGGCCGCTATGGACTCTTACCGTTTGTTTAGAGACACACTATATATAGTATATTTCCATCGATCGAACTGTATAATTATCTCAGGTTATTGGTATCTCTTGTACAGGTGGGACTCTTACTCCACCTCGACCTCTGACAACTTCCGGGGACGTCGAGAAGTGACTTACGAGTGCATCGATCCCCCGGGCCCAGAAGGCGATGAAGGAGGAGAGGATGGAGATGAAGGAAGAGGGGATGGACGAGGAGAAGATGAAGGAGGTGGAGATGGAGGAGAAGGAGGTGGAGATGGAGAAGGAGGTGGAGATGGAGGAGAAGGAGGTGGAGATGGAGAAGGAGGTGGAGATGGAGGAGAAGGAGGTGGAGATGGAGGAGAAGGAGCAGGAGGAGATGGAGGAGAAGGAAATGGGGATGGACGAGGAGAAGAAGAAGGAGGTGGAGGAGAAGGAAGAAGAGGTGGAGGATCAGAAAGAGGAGTAAAGTTTTGGCGCAGCTTCCTGAGGCAGTATGTCCTTCACAACAACTTCGCCAGCGTCTACTTCCTCTCGCCCAAACATGGTAAGAAAGTGAGATTATAAAGTCGTGTACCCAACCACTGTATAGATGTCACTTTATGTTTATGAAGTTAGTGCTCGTGTTTCTGCTTACTGTATGTTGGTTGGTTTGTTTGTGTTGCTTTTCCTGTGTACCGTGTGTGTTGGTGTCCCTGTGTTGTATATTGTATAAGTTTTGTGTTAGTTTCTGTTTACTGTAGGTTTGTGTTTCTGTTTTCTGTATGTTTGTGTTGTTTTTGTTTATTGTATGTTCATGTTATTTTTGCTTACTGTTTTTTTTTTCTGTTCACTTTATGTTTGTGCTGTTTTTTGCTTACTGTATGTTTGTGTTACTTTTGCTTACATTTCACAAAACAAACGCATGATTCTGATGGGAACTCTTGACTGGTTTATACTCTACCTACGTCATCGATCCTAAGGGGCCTAAAAACACACACGAATGTAAGGTATTTGTCGACTTCCACGTCCCTCGAAGCAGAGTAGAAATTCCTCTGACATGATTACACAGGGAAAGGAAGGAAGGAAGGAAGGAAGATATGGGATTGGGGAATTTACATAGCATCTTTGCTTTTATGTACTGCGGAGGGGAAGTTTCATCGTGTTACTTTGTGTGTGTATGTGTGTGCGCGTGAATGTTGGTGAGAGAGAGAAAGAGAGAGAGACGCAAAAACTAATATCTAGATTATGAGGTGATAGTGACGATATTCAGGGACACATGAAGGATTCCACTGATGCACACACACGACAAGAAACCATTACGTCGGTAGTAGCACAGATAATATAAATACAACTCCCCAGAATAATATGAAGGACTGAGGCACAACAACATAATAAACGACCACCGTCTATCTGCATACCCTATAAAAGTATAAATGGAACGAGATGTAGACATGCAAGAGGTTCAATACGAAGGAAGGAAAGACATGCAACAAAGAAAATCAATCCATTAACTATCCAAACGTGTTCCATTAATTATTCAAGGTGTTGAGTATCTCCTTGTATAATTCATTGGCAGTCTGTCTGGGATATTACCGAGGCTCCAAATTCCATCCTATGTAACAGGAAATAATTATCTTGTTGACTTTTACGTAAACGATGAAAAAGAGGAGGTTATTTAAGACAGACTCGCTACTGGGAATATACAGTATTTATGACTTGTATCTTCTACTTTAACATGAGACATATCAGTGAATCCATTACTATAAAGCTTATCTTGTCACGTACACACACACTAAAAAAAAAACTAACATTACACCTTCTACGCGATACAAAATGACACATGAATGAAGTTTTTTTTTATATAACAGATATGGCCGCAACATACATACATACATACGCAGGGATACCAATGTGAGAATGCCGTTATAAAAAACCTACATTCGTGGTGTCATTTCGTATCGCGCAGAAGGTGTAACGATAGTTTTTTGTTAACTGTATCCTCTTGCAGCTCGTAATCTATTCCCTCAGGCAAGTTATTCGAAGCAGAGGAGTATGAACCATAATACTGTGATATTCAAGGACCCCCTGTGATTGTGTATTAAAATAGGAGGCTTCTGATTCCTCCTGACCATGCCACGAAACAAGCTCCTTCCATATTGGTTGTGCTTCGTGGCAATTTTTGAAGGACTCATTGACCTCCAATTTTCTGACTACATCACAGAGTCACTTAAATGAGTAATCCCCTTATTTAAACATATTGCTATAGGCACGATGAATGAGGCAACACATCATAATTATCTCGATAAAATAGGATGCCAAATACGAGTTTAATAACGTTAATGAAAGGGGATGATGAGAACGATGTGTGTCCGAATTCAACAAAGAGATTGAGTGATGAAGCTTCGTGTGTGGAGGGAAGACTGTGTGTGTGTGTGTGTGTGTGAGCGTGTGCGTGTGTGTGTGTGAGTGTGCATTGAGTAAACACTATGATCGAGATTGCAAAGTAATTTATTTGTCCTGCTGCCTCGTTCTCTTCCACATGTGTGAATATATCATTATGCCTCTGTATCCAACTCACATGTAGGTATCTGAATAATCACTAACCATAATAAATGCAGGTTACAAATGGTTAGTTCTTGGCCACCTTTTTGCCATCACGTAAACATGTGTATATTAAATGTCCAATGATCAGGGAGTGTGAATAATCTGAACTCCCCAGGCACCTAATAAGCTTGGACACATAAATTATAGAAGTTTTCGCCTTGGTTCAACAGCATTCGTTCACAGCTAAGACTAGATAAAAATGATAAACTACTATTACTACTACTGTGTGTGTGTGTGTGTGTGTGTGTGTCTATCTATCAATGTATCTCTCAATTTACATGCATGTCAATATTTTTTACTTATCTCTTTCCTTACCCATACGAGTGTCTGTATATTCCTTATACATATGTATCTTGATATGTTGCTTACCCATATGCATCTGTTACTTATCCATATATGTCTTTTTTATGTTAATTATCCATGTGTCTATGTAACTTATCCATATCTATACGTATCTATCTGTTACCTATGTCCCTATATGTCTGTGTGTGTGTGTGTGTGTGTGTGTGTGTGTGTTTGTGTGTGTGTGTTTGTGTGTGTGTGTGTGTGTGTGTCTGTGTGTGTGTCTGTGTGTGTGTGTCTACCACCTCTCTGGTGTCATTTCCCCTGGGGTTGGCACGAACAAATGGCCTCTCCACTCCCCAGGTTCCATTCCATCAGTCACTCCTTCCACCTACTCCACACCACAGTCACTCCTTCCACCTACTCCACACCACAGTCACTCCTTCCACCTACTCCACACCAGTCACTCACTCACTACCCATTCACTACACACTCACCCACTACACATTCACTAGTCAAGATACTCACATTAAAATACACTGTTCACTCACTCCACACACAATCTCACTCCACTCTACACCACACATACTCACTCCACACACCACTACACCACACATACTCACTCCACACACCACACTACACCACAACACACATACTCACTCCACACACCACACTACACCACAACACACATACTCACTCCACACACCACACTACACCACAACACACATACTCACTCCACACACCACACTACACCACAACACACATACTCACTCCACTCCACACGTCAACACACACACCTAATAAGAAGCTTTGGTAGAATAATGGTGTGGGATCCTTTTTGTGTTCTACCCATTAGCGACTACTGAAGGTAAATATTTTTCTGACCTCGGCGGGTGATCAATCATTCACACGAGTATAATAATAGGTTTGTGAGGATGGGATAATATACACCAATACAATACACCCAAACTATATATGCCATACGTATGTAAATTATAGCTTTACCTCCTTTACCAAACCATCAAATGAGGATTAATTGAGCCTTTACACGAAGCCAGACAAATCAATAACAATACCATGGACACAAGAATAAGTCTATACAGTATAATAATAAATATACGATTTATATTTTAGTGGATATATGAATGCTCAATGTTCATAGGTCAAAGTTCGATAGGCTACTGATTATTGAAGTTAGTTATGAATGGGAAATCGATACACTTAAGGGTCCTAGTGATGCAGTCAGAAAATTGGAGGTAAATGAGACCTTCAAGTATTGCCACGAAACACCACTTATATGGAAGTAGCTTGTTTCGTGGCATAGTCTGGAGGAATCAGATGCCTCCAATTTTCAAACACGATCACCGGGTCCTTAACTTATAATGTGGAAGACTTAAACATAACCTAAGTAATATAATAATAAATAATGATGTTCAGTCACGAGCACTAATAAATAAGTATACACCTTTGGTTGAAGTTTAGAACAGTTCACCAATTCACCAACGAAACTAATTCCAATGGAGATCTTATTTATTCATTTTTTATTTATTTTACTGTCTCTATATAGGTATTCGAAACACACCTGTATATTTATTAGTGTTCGTGACTGTACACTGGACTATTACCATTACCGTACGTCTATATTCCTATCCATTACCGAGGGGTTTCCGTGTTTATATTTCCGGATGAATAAAACATAGCCTTCATAACGTACATACAAGAGAGGGTAACACACCAACACTAAATTATTAACGTGTGTACAGTCGGCACTTCATAAAATAATACACTATATTTCCACCTGTGTATGTATGTATGAGTTGTAGTGATGTTGTAATACAGTTGGAATACAGAGATGGCATACATACATACATACATACATACTTCTCACTTAGTAAATCACATATATATTTTTATTATAATAAAAAAAAAAAACTGTTCAGAATGCAACTCTCTGCTCATAATTATTAACAATATTATGTACACGAGACGGATGCGAATTTCTGCTGCCGGCTGTAAGGTCACAAAGACTAATATATAATGTCGCCTCACTCACTGCTATTTGAAGGAAACGATAATCACCAAACAAACAAACAAACAAACAACATTCACCAAACAGTATTACAATATCCTGGGGGAAAAATTTAATATCCTGCTGATTTTTTTTTTTTTTTTTTTTTTTTTTTTTTTTTTACAAGTCTGTGAAGCTTATGTAATATTATATAATTATTTCCACACTGTATGTCACGACTTGGCAGATGTAACCACTCCACTTTTATCGCCGAGTGTACAGTCACGAACACTAATAAGTATCCAGGTGTGCTTCGAATACCTATAGAGATACAGTAAATAAATGCACAGTAAATAAATGCACAGTAAATAAATGCACAGTAAATAAATACACAATAACATCTCCATTGGAATGACTTCGTTGGTGAACTGGTGGACATTTCGAAGCTTCAAACCAAAAGACTTGTATACTTATTAGTTCTCGTGACTGTACAACCTGCGCAGAGTAAGAATATGTTGGCATTAATTCGCTCTATACAAACTACTTCGATTTTCGGGTTTTTTGTTCGAGGATACTACACTGTTGGTAAATCTGGAGCAAATAATTCCTCCAAACTATTCCGAGCAACAGACCACCAGTATGCCTTGTGTATCTGGTGGTCCTGTTTCCTGGCTTATTTTGGAGACTACAAGACGCTCTAATGTACCCAAACTACAGTATACTCTTCCCTTAAATACCATCCACATGCAAACCCCGAATATTATATGATACGTCCGCTATACATCATACTCATCCGCTATACATCATACTCGGCGCCTCTCGTCTCCACCCGAATTATTCACAGTGATTACCGGGCGAAATTTGTAGGGAATGTCTCAGGAATGGACATAAACAAAAAAAAGATAGGTGTTTCGCCATCAAGTTGCGTTCGAGAATAATAAATAGACAGGGGAGTTTCCAAGAGAGTGTGTGATTGGGTGTGGTAAAGGTAATCCGACACTTACATACAGATATAATCACGTCCTGCCTGGAATTCCCTCTTCCTCTCTACCAGACACCACTCACGAACACGTTTACTTATGCAGAAAGACATTTATTCACCAACACGACAGTAATCCAGTGCTGAAATATTCCTAGGTTTCTCAAATAGTGTCAGATTGGTTTGCGTTATCAGTACACCTCTGTATGTTGAAGAGAAAGTAGCAATTTGTCGTGTGAGTGGTTATTCATATTATAGCAGTTCGGACAAACGATTTTACTTGCATCTGAGAATATCCCCATAATCAAGCGTTCGAACGACGGAAGGCTTTTTGTAACACTTTGCATCATATTACAGTCCGGTACAAGTAAAGATAACCATCTAAAAGTACAGGTAGATTACAGTTTATTCAAGAGTTAAAATGACACCTAATTATTATGTCCTTGTCTGTGGATAGAGGGGACTTGGGTAAAAGGGACTTGGGTAGAGAAAAAAATCCACTTAACCTCTCGTTGTCTGTTTGTGGGTAGAGGTTGTGTGGAGGAGGTGGGTGAGGAGAGTACTACCTGGTGTGGTGGCAGGAGCAGGCGTCACCGTGGCAGTCACCCCCAACCTTCAACCCCTCACCAACAGTACCCTCTACACCCTCGTTATTATGCCTCTCCTCACACCAGTACACGCCACTACACTCTCACAGGTCAGATTTTAAGCTCTGTTACTCCCGGATACATAAAAACTAACAGGAAATTGAGTGTGAGGGACTATACTTCATTTTAATTTTTATTTTTTATTCAAACCTGTGAATAATGTACTGTTATCTGACATGTACAGTCTCCTCCACTCCCACTTTCACCAG
>JAWZYT010001689.1:547500-584054 GCA_034508575.1 Petrolisthes manimaculis
TAACGAGTCCTTCAAACATGCCCACGAAACACCACCACCTCTATTGAAGAAGCATGTTTCGTGGCATAGTCAGGAGGAATCAGAAGCCACCAGGACTCGTGTATACACGATCATACGAGTCTTTAAGGGAGTATATATACGATGATATAATTCTACCGAGAGTAATTAACCCCGACGAGGCCGTGTGAATTAATCTACCTTTCCCTTCCAGGCCCCATTAGACTTTTTCAACCAGCAGGCAGCTCGAGTGTTCCCTAATACACAATATGGCCAGCTGAAACGGCTAGTAATTTAGGGCCTGATCTATAGAGGCTGAAATTTGACTAAAGGTGGAGTGTTGGTTGCATGGGCAGGTCGAGGCGAGGAGCAGCGTGTGGTGAGGATGGGTGGGTGGAGGTGGGGGACGTCGACAGGGGCTCAAGAGTTGCCCCCCTCTTATCTCTCTCCCTTGGGGGATGTGGCTGCCAGACACGCCAACCTCACCGGTCTCCATCTCCGCTGCCTCACTATACAGGTATGGTGTCTCTCTCTTGATCTTGGTATGGTGCTAACAGACAAAAGTCGTGTCGTGGAAGTATGGTGAAAACTTATGGTGAAAACTTATGATAAAGGGACAAACAATATTGGATACAGACGTAATAATTACTGTGTGGTTGGGAATTAATTACGATTCACGAGTTTTATTAAATCAACAGACAAGTCAGCGACCCGATTTATGCCTTTGATTGTACAGTTGCGGTCAAAAGTCCTGCATAAGGTGAATAAATGAATGAAATAGAGATTGAACGTTATGAATCAATATTACTGACTACAACTTCTATCCTGATGGTGTTGCAGGACTTTTGATCGTATCTGTACTACTACACCCTTTTGAAACCCAAGACGTATTTTGAAAATTGGAGGTTAGGGAGTCCTTCAAACATTGCCACGAAACACCACCTACATAGAAGAAGGAGCTTGTTTCGTGGCATAGTCAGGAGGAATCAGAATCCACCAATATCTCACACAAAATCACAGGGTCCGTTTAAGAGTAGAGTGAGGAGAGGAAAAGAAAGGAGAGGAGAGGAGAGGAGAGTGAGGAGAGGAAAGGAGAGGAAGCAGTGAGAGCGGAAAGGGCAAATGGAAAGAAAAAGTCTGGTGTAAGTGACGACCCGAGCCATTACCAGGAAAGCACCAATTTCTCCCCAAACACACGAGTAGTTTCTCTGACCTCGGCCAAAATTCACTCCACACATACATTGTTTTAATTTCGCATCACACACCACCACCGTATATACAGCACCACGTCGACCATACTAAATTAATCGGTATGTTTTTTTATATAATTATAATGTGATGTCAAGCAAAGGGCGAATTCATAATACAAAATCACACAGGGAACTCACAATACAAAAACATTTTTACCTCGAAAGTACCCCCCAAAAAAATATTAATCTAATAGATATACTTTCGACAACACGGCTATAACACTAAGTTCAATAATAATAAAATACTACTATAATTCTAATAAGACACAATAATATAATACAAATGATAATACTACTAATAATATATGAACACAATAATATACTACTACTAATAAGACAAAATACTGACCAACCTGTAATATAGAAAGTTATTAGGTGTGGAAGGCGTCTCAATATTATGTTACTATACACAGGGACTTCACACTAGTAACATCATCCTTCCTTCAACTCCTCACTAACACTGAACTGATCACATTTTCTTTTTTCCTGGCCCTTGTATTCTGGTCATAAACACATCGTCGCTGCAGTAAGATGGTCTAGTTAGCGGTTCATGATAGTGTGAATGAAGCTTTGGTAACTCGAGTCCTAGTTTGAACTGATTCGCCAATGTGTAGAGCAATGAGTGATTTTAGGTGTCTCACTGTTTCGAGTATAGCTGAACACTTTGGTAAATTGGTAGATCAGTTCGAACCGGGGCTCGAGTTACCAAAGCCATAGTCTCAGTGATCAAGAACCACTCACCAGACCATGATAACCCAACGGTAGTCTGGCAGCGACGATAATCATGTTTTCATTATGTCGTTGGTGTAAGGAAATAATAAATCCCTGAATATATACTGTAATTATATTGAGTGGTCCAGCAATATTCATCAGACTTGCCTACATCACTCATAAAATGCAAGAAGACATTTTAACTCGTGTGATATCGGTTCTGGTAACATTGTACCTGACGTCAGAGGTGGTGGTGGTGGTGTGGGGGGGGGGGGGGGGGGGGTGTTTGGAGGAAGGCTGATATGTTCGAAGCAGTATCCCAACTCATGCTTCGTCTCATATACTGTTACCTAGTTCTAAGTGTGTCGAGCAGATCAACTTCATCCCTCAAGCGTCACGTACACTGTTGCCAGAACCAATATCACACGTATAAGAAGGTGACTGGCCTTAATATTTATGAGTGACTTTACAACCACTTTGTTTTTGTCAGGTTGATTATTTGTATCTATTTATGGGTTACGTGCAATGACTAACCTTGAACTCGGGTTTACTTTGTATTACATTGAAACGGGACCCGAGCAATTTTAATATGAAACAACACTATGGACATATTTGTTATTCCATAATAGCATCTGTTGTCGTCACTGCTTTCATTAATTAATGTGTTTTATATTCCATTGTCATTCCCCGTGATCATTTCTCATCCCTGTATTATAACATATTTTAATGTCATCTTTGTACTCCACTGCCGCAGCACGCACCTCTCTTGATTCCTGAGGTAGTGAGTGGGGGGAAGGGGGCGCTGCACATCTCTGGTTGGATGGGGGCCGTGTGGAAAGAGATAAGGGCCAGGACCAATTTCACGTGAGTACACACAACACCGAAAAAAACCCCACTACAACAAGGTTCTCTTCTTGTATGGTACGGTATATATTATAATATTTGATCACTGCTGCTGTGAGGTCCTTGCTTGCCTACATGGAATATACCCATATGTTATATTATAATAATGTCTTGCTGTTATAACCATGTAGGAGTCACGGTCGAGATATGAATATTAGGGCGGGAGTCAAAACTTAATAACTATAAACTTACCTATAGACCGGTATTGGAAGGGGGAATGAATAATACAGAAACAGAGAAAGTTTGGGGGTTGCACTTGCATGGTTCTGTCTCGAGTAAAATACATAAATAAGCAAAGACTTGGAAATCGAAAACTAAAAACTCTGGTTAGTAGTAATTGTTGTGCTGTAGGAGGAGGAGGAGTAGGAAGAGGAGGAAGAAGAGGAGGAGGAAGAGGAGAGGGAGAAGGAAGAGGAGGAGGAGGAGGAGGAGGAGGAATATGCTTAATTAATAGACACAACGACTGAACGATACACTTTCTTTCCTTCCCTCAGATATACGTGTGTGTATCCAACCGACGGCAAGTGGGGAGCGAGGACGGACGGTAGATGGGACGGTATGGTGGGTGAAGTAGTGAGGGGACAAGCTGACGTCATAGTGGCCCCTTTAGACTACACCATACAACGTGCCAATGCCATAGACTTCTGTTTCCAGTTCATTATGCTCGGGTGAGTTGCATGGATTATTTAATTTAAGGGGAGGGTATAGTTTGGACATTTTTGGAGATAATGATTCCTCCAAACTCTAACCAGCAACAGGGTGCCATTATACTTCTTCATATGGGTCTGTTTCCTGGCATACTTTGGAGGAATCACAGGTATACTCTCTCGTTAAGGGGTTATGGTGGAGAGATCACTTTTGTATGATTCTCTATGACGGGAAGAAAACCCACACTGGCAGATGGAATAGCAGAAATGGCAGAAATAGCAGAAATAGCAGATTTATAATTGAGGGAGGAAAAAATATGTATGCATAAAATATATACCTAACAAAAAAATACTGCAAAAAATATAACAATAAAAAAAACATTACAAAAAATATGACGATAACAAAACACAACAAAACATATGACAAAAAGTATAAAAAAAAAATAATAACAATAAATATTCTTTCGCCAGGGAATAGTAGCCTACAATGAAAAAAATATATATATATAAAAAAAAATAAAGAGTAAAAACTCAAACTAAACATAATAAAAGGTGGAGGAGGAACATCAAAGTCCAATATTATTCTTTCTTCTCTGGTGAATGGCTGGAATTTTTGGGACCATAATCCCTTGAGGCCATTTTTCTTGTTAACCCAAAAAAACAATTTCAACTTTGATTACTATTTTTGTTGATGTTATTGTTGTTGTTGTTATTGTTGTTGTTTCCGTCCTTCTCTCTCTGTCTCTGATTTTATTTGATATTTACTTTATCTCTACTATCTCTCTCTCTCTCTCTCTCTCTCTCTCCTCTCTCTCTCTCTCTCTCTCTCTCTCTCTCTCTCTCTCTCTCTCTCTCTCTCTCTTTGATTTTATTTAACATTTACTATATTTCTCTTTCTCTCCTCCTCCTCCAATCCTCTCCTACCTTTTCTTTTTCAAACCCTCTGTTCTTTACTATCTCTGCGTTTCCTGTATTTTCCTCCCTCACATTCCCTTCTTTCATTTTATCTTTCTGTTTCTCCTGCTACACCTAAGTTTATCCCTCTCTCTCTCTCTTGTTCTCCCCTCTCCCTAGCTCTCTCTCATTTCCTGCCCCATTACCTTCCTTTTAACAACATCAATCCACTTCATCCAACTTAGTCCTCCTCTTACTCTCCTTTCCGTTTTCCTGTTGCTCTTCTTTCCTACGTTCTTCCTTCTCTCTCTCTCTCTCTCTCTCTCTCTCTCTCTCTCTCTCTCTCTCTCTCTCTCTCTCTCTCTCTCTCTCTCTCTCATTCCCATTTCTCTTATCTTTCCACCTGTCTTCCTTCCTCCATCCAGACATTCAACGCTTCGCTTCTCTATTATTTCCTCCCATCCCCTCTCCTTCTACCTCCTTTACTCCCTGTTATTTTCTCTTTGCTTATTCCCACTGTCCTCTCTCGCTTTCCTTCACACCAGCTCCTTCTCTCTGTCTCTTTTCTCTCCTTACCTCCCTTCCTTCATGTGTTTCTCTCTCGTCCCCTTCCTTTCATTTCACTATCTCCCTTCCCTGCTTCCCTCCCCAGGCTGCGATACCAATATGATCCTACATCAAAAGGGTCGTGTTCGCTCCGCCAACTTCTTCCCCCTCTTATGGAATCCAGCCCCCCTAACGGGAACCACCTTGCCGAGGTGGGGGGGTTTGCGTGTCTCTGAGACCTGGCGAGCTAGACTGGATAGTTCCCATCTTTCAGTTCTTCAACTGTCCCTCTTTCCATTTTATTTCATTCCTGCTTGCTGTCACACCTCTCTATCAATTTTTCTGGCGCTATAGGACCTCGATGTTGCGGCGCCTAATATCCATCAATTAAATTAAAAATTATGGAATCCTGTGATTATATGTATGGGAACTGGAGGCTTCCTTCCATACAGGTATTGTTGTTTCGTGGCCACATTTGAAGGACTCATTTACTACCATATTTCCTGACTACATCACAGGGTCCCTTAAGTTATTGACCTGCCAACAGTGCCACAACTCACACCCAACCAACACATAACTTCAGACCTCCTCCATCACCTCTTTAAGCCAAGGAGGTTATAAATAAATATGCTATGGTATCCAGACATAGTCATTCATTCATTCATTCATTCATTCAGGACTAGACAATGACCCCTCGAAATTATAGCACTATTTCCGCATTTATTTCCCTGATGATACGGGTAGACACAGACAAATGTATAGAACTTTAGTTAAACTATAAACTAGTAGGTTAGTTCATGCTACATTGAGGGTGAGACACAACTACTGTAATATCAAGATTTGTACTGTACACGGTTCAACACAGGACAGGTTCAAACTAATGTAATATTGGTTTGTTTATGTTACGACACTGGATAGCTACAAGTTGGTGATTGAACGACCAAACACCAACAACGCCATGTGGACTAATTTCACCCGAGAGTTGGAAGTGAAGACGTGGGGGGCCCTGGCAGGTGTGTTGGTGATAGCAGCCCTTGTCCTGGCCACTACCACCACCCTCTCACCCCACGAGTCAAGCCGATGTTCCATATCAGAAGCCTTTCTCCTTACCTTCGGCTCCCTGTGTGGTCAGAGTGAGTTCTTGAGTTCTATATTGAAAATGTTAATAGTTCTTAATCATCTGAGAACATAGACAAACTGAAAATGAAGTAAGATGTTGCTACAAAATTAACTGCTCTACAGATATATGCCTTGTGTTATCATTTTCTATTTCCTGCATTCAATTTTTGTATTTTCTTTCTCAATTCCTGTATTCCTTTCTTACATGTTCTTTCCCATTTCCAGTACTCTTATTCTTTTCATATCCCCTCCCCTCCTGTACTATAAGACATGCATATATTTTCCTATTTCCAGTCCAGTACTCTAATTCTTTCCTTTTCCCCTCCCCTCCTGTACTATAAGGTATGTTCCTGAATGTAAACAGTGTGTCGAGTAGGGTGGTGGTCCTGGTGTTGTTCTATGCCACAACGCTCTTCACTGTCTACTACACCTGCTTCCTCATCTCCAACCTGACCGTGTCCTCCACCACCCTGCCCTTCACCACGCTACAAGAGGCTCTCCAGGCCGGCAAATACACCTTAGGATACGTCAGGAGTACCTCAGTGGACGAGACATTTCAGGCAGGGGCGCGTTGGTTGGTTTCATCATTTCAGTGGACATTTCAGGCAGACTGTAGTGGCCAGGTTTATATTTACTTTAATGACCAGAGTGATCATGCAAAATTTAGTATCCAGATAATCACTTTCATCAAATTAATGCCTAAAATAATGGTCATGTTTATTTTTTGAGCTTTAATGGCCATAGTGTCTATACCGATTTCAGTATCTCTATAATTACCTCCATCAAATTAATTAGTAAAATAATGGTTATGTTTTGGGTTTTTTCGCGTTAATATCCATAGTGTCAATATTTATTTCAGTATCTCCATAATTACCGCCATCAAATTAATACTTAGAATAATGGTGTTGGTTGCAGGAGTCACGAAGCGGCTTATACCATGACGTATGGAGGGATATGGTGACCCCGGTATACCACTCCCTAGGACTGACCTCGGAGGCTGGACTGCGACAACTCTTCACCATCAATAACCACATCTATATCATTGACGAGCTCCTCTTCAAAGCAGAGTTCTCACATGACTGCTCCTACCTCCTGCTGCCCAATACTTACATCAAGGTCCCATCTGCATTTGCCGTGGCTAAAGGCTCACCACTACGAACTATATTGAATTACCAGTGAGTGTAAATGTGAAGGGTTACAGTGACAAGGAATTGGCTCTAGACGGACGATCCACATATCTCACGCAAAAACGTAAAAAGAGTGAGTGAGTGAGTGAGTGAGAGAGTGTGTGTGTGTGTGTGTGTGTGTGTGTGTGTGTGTGTGTGTGTGTGTGTGTGTGTGTGTGTGTGTGTGTGTGTGTGTGTGTGTGTGTGTATATGTGTGTGTGTGTGTGAAAAAAGAAGAACAATCTGTGCATGGTGGAGGAAGATACAAGGAAGAAAGCTGCGAGGATTTGTGCTAAGAATAAAAGGCCTACAAAGGGAGGGGAAAAAGCGAAGCAGTAGGAGAAGGAAGTGACAAACCTAATCGGATTTTCCACTGTCTAGAAATATTCCATAAATATATTACGATACCTCCACCGTGCCTCCCCCCATCCATATTCTCCACACTACCGACATTTTCCCATATACAACTCCATACATCACCTTAACGGAGCTATATAATAAAATGTACTCCACACTTCCACATCAAGTTCATCATCCACTTTTACGATATGTCAACATTTACGTTTCAAAAAATATATCCTGACGTCAACTACGCCCACTGTAAATCCTACCCAAAGTTATTCACATATCTCAAATCATTTACCTCATTATACTTCACTACAATAAGTACCATACATTATTGCAAACTAAACGAGTATTTGGAAATATACTGGCAGGATATTTGGTTACACAATGTACGGTACAGTTTTCTAACTATCGTATTATGATTATCGTTTGTTTCATCACGGTGTTTCTTTCATTTCCTCCGATGGGTGGGAGAAATTAACTACAGTTCTCGACCTTCTCACCGAGGGTTATAATTTTTTGCTCTTTATTCATCATCATCTTTAATCTGTCTCTCCTTAAGGGGGTGTGGGAGAAGGGGACAGGCTTGGGGGGGGGGGACTGGGGGTTAAGGGAATAGGGGGACAAGTACTCATAACAACTTACCACAATCTCCCATAACAGGTACTCAAAACTTACTACAACCTCCCACTACTCAACATTCCTTAACACAATCTCCCACTATTGAAACTACTTACCTCAACTTCACACTCCTTAGAGCTACCATACTACTTACTACCTTAAGCACAACCTACCACTACTCTTACCCTCTGACCACAACATACCACTACTCTCCCCATTTGACCACAACTTTTCACTTTTTAATGCTACTAACCATAACCCTCCTGTCTGCCTACCTCTCCCAGCCTGACCAAACTGCGAGAGACGGGCGTGGTGGGTAGATACGCCTTCACCCGGCTGTCCAAATCTTCGGGTTGTCAAGACACCCGCCGTTCTCTCAAGCCAACTACCCTCACCAACGTAATGACGGCCTTCCTGCAGCTGGGTGTGGCGTCAGTCTTGGCACTCATGATGGTGGCTGTGGAGAAGGGATGGTGGCGCTGGGGTCAGAGAAGGAGGACCAACAGGACAGTAGACGACAGCGAGAGTGAACTGGGAGAGGAAAGACACAGTGCCATGAATAATTATACAACCGATGGATGATGATCGTGAGAGGCAAAAGGTTAGGGTCACAGACAATATACTTTGAGGGAAGTTACATACAACAAAATGGTGACATGGATATAAGTGAATTGTTAAAAGCAATTGTGACATGCAACAAATAAGCGACATTACCGTAAGAGAAATGCAGAACATGAATACGAGCGACACAGGTTACAAAAACGAAATGAAATATGTGCGAATCACGATTGACCTGACAGAATTAAGAGAGAGAGACCCCGTGACTGACTCAGAGTAAAATAACAATAACAAAAACTAAAAGGATAACCCACTAACAAAGCTCAAGGTGTACATAAAGTATTTGTTTGTGGAGTAAAGAGGGGCACTTAGATATTGTTGCTGAATATGAATACTTACATAATATCAATCACCACTATAAGCACTATCTATGCACAGAATGCTACTACGACAGGCATAACAACAGACTGATATGAGTTTTATAACAATACGTGCACTATGATTACCATGATAATATTATTTTATGCATTGGAAATAAAACAAACTAAAAGTCATCTTGATATTCATTTTGCATCATAGCAGTAAATGAAGTCTATAAATGAGAAAAGTAGGACGACTGTGTTAAGCCAGAAAGACCTCGACTCATGAGGGAGAAGAAGGTGGCACAGAGGAGGCGTCCAAACACTTAAACTATCGCCCACATCTTTGCACTCGTATAAACATAGCAAGGTTAAGTACAGTACAGTATATGGTTGCAGAGTTTCATTTACTTTGTGGCTATGTCCTGCAACATTCCTGATACTACAATACTACAATATAAAATGGGTAAGATGACAGTCAAGTCCTTAAATCACACTAATTATAAAAGTAAGGAACCATGGAAATATAATATGATATACAGTACATCTGACATTATCTATTCTTACTGTTAAATGTTACAATACAAATTAATAAAGGTTTGAATACAGTTACATGAACGGGAAGACAGCTTTGTGTTTCAGTGGCCTAACAGAAAGGACTTAAGTACATCTAAGGGAGGACTGGCATTCTCAAGAGGAGCTAGACACTGTTTGCAGGACCTGGGACGTTTTGCACAGCCCCTGACGACACGCCTGACACATGCTGGAATTGTGCTGGTGACGGGGCCGGCCATGACGACGGTCGCGGATTAGTGGCGGTGTCTGCAGTTGGTACACTCGGTTGGCTACCTCGTGGTACAGATTGGTCATCACCTGAATACAACATACAAGATGTAGTCTGTTTTGTTTGGGTTCCCATCTGACTCAGGGTATTGTTCACAGGTAATATTAATGCGTCAAATAAATGCCTGAATGAGTATGTGGACTTTGGAAGCTAACTACATCTGCTTACAAAATTTCAGTATCAACATGCATGTAACACTTTAAGTTGGCCAAAAATTATCACAAGAAAAAATGATATAAAAACAGATCGGGCTGGCTCTCTCTCACCTTCTGCGCCTCCTCCGGGTACCACATGGGTGTCTCAAAGCCATCGGGGTTACAATGGTTGCACTTCTGTCCAGTGAGCAGGAAGCGGACATTACCCTGGTTAGAGGCGATGTCCCAATGATAGTAGAATACCACCATACCATACATGCTGGTCCATCCATGGGAACACCGCTGGGGGGAAACATGACCTTAAGTTAAGGCGAGAGTCTCTTGTTTCGATTCCCCACCAAGAACATTTCCCCTTAATAGTGTCACTTCTTACTCTAGTATTCTTTTTCCTTCGTGCTTGTTGGCCCACCTCTCTATCATCTTCTCCTTCGTCCTACAGGGTCTTCCAATTTTAGACTGATCTTATTTAATCGTCAATCAATTAATGGTGGGTCTACTCTACTTGAGGCCCCACTCATAGTTTTATTTATGCAGTTTGATCAGATAATGAGCTGAGAATAATACCAAATGATTTAAATGCAGAAGGAAACCCCTCAGTCTCCAGGGTTAATTCCACTTTGAATATTCCTAACAAGATCATTTAGAAAGACTCACCTGGCAGGAGAATCGGACTTTAGCCATGTCCTTGAAGACCTGCCAACCGGAAGGAGTGGTCTCTGCAGGGCCAAATGTCCACATGTTGGGGAGGTTCCTGAAGAGCAGCTCGAAGTGTTGATTCCACACGTCCTCCAGGCCACTGCCGACGAAAAAAATACACTTGAAGGCAAACAAAAGCTAAACAAGGGGATTATACAGTGTTGTGAAGCCTCGTGTTATGGAATGATGATGATGATGATGATAATGTTTTGTTGCCCGGTACACACACCTAAAAATAACAGAGGTATTTACTATACTTTATTCGGTAGATATCTGCATAAGAATCCTTGCTAATGTTCAATACAACGTCCCACATGGAAATATAGGAATTAAATTCAAGGTACAGTCACGAGCATAAGGTTTTTTTACCCCCCTCTGCCCCCTGACGAGAGGTAGGTCGAAGTAGTGGTTAGATATGGACTAGACAAACAAAAATGGCCCAGTTCATAATGTTGGGATGATGCTTCAAGTCACTATAGAGGTGTTCACTTGAAGACAACACATTTTACACCGTCATGAGATACTGACTCCCACCCAGTGTTCGGATGTCTGGCCATTCTCCAACCACAAATTCTACCTCATTCTCGCCATGGGGGGTAAAGAAACCTATGATCGTGACTGTACATACAAATAACAGATTATGCTCTTCCACATTCGACCTGATAAACTAAAAAATGGAATGACATCCCTTATTGGTGTACTACTAGATACGAGTCCTTGATAACACTTATAATTATACTACAATAATATAATACTATACTATAATAATATACCGTACTCGTCATACTATACTAATGGATCGGAACTTATCCTTCCTAGACCATGCATGAGGTAGGGGAAAAAAAATAATAAGGTCGTAAAATAATGGCGAGTGAGAAGAGTCAGCACTAAACACAAGCATAAAGATTGATGCTGCCAACGTCAACATTCTTATACACAACAACCCCCTCGCATTTTTCTCCAACTTCGAGGACACACTGTTGGCAATGGAGGGGGAAAGGGTGGTGGTGGGGGGGGGAGGCGGTTATATACACAACTTCATGTAAGAATAGTCAGCAAATCAATAACACTACTACAGTTGTTTGAATACACTGAATCATCATAATACTATCGTCAGGTTTTCAATCATCCTGGAAACAGCTGCCATGGGACTTCAATCAATTCTCAAAATATCAATCGAGTCATTTCCAAGAGTATTTATATTGTATTATACAGAACCGTACGTGTCTTGGGATGTGTGGAATAGATGTTGTAAAGGGAGTGAATTTACCTTCATTATTAGGTTGGTCAGTTATTGGTAATATTTTGGCAGCAATATGAAAGAAGGTCACTGATATATATTTATAAAAACTTCCTTCAGTATAATCTGGATCATCCATTGAATTATATATATTTTTATTTATTTATTTATTTTTAGCTAAGTCTGGAGGTATGATGAACCTATTAATTTACTGACACTATCATAGGTCCCCTTATGGGTTAAACAATACGATAGGATAAAGCATTTTTTTTTTATTATTATTGATGGATATTAGGCGCCGCAACATCGAGGTCCTATAGCGCCAGAAAAAAATGATAGAGAGGTTTGATCAACAATTACCGTATTGTCACAGGGAGAGAGAAGGAAATGGAGTACATGGGATATTCATTTTGTTTATTGTTATTCCCATCGCTCAGGGTTCATTGACGTTGTGTTTTTTCATTGGTGTTTTGATTCTCTGGGGGATTTACATTTGATCAAACTGTGTCAAGAATGTATGTATGTTGTTGGATTGTTTCAGTAGTGAGGTAGAACATTAGATTACAGAGGAATAAAGGGGGATTTAATGAGTTACGAGCATGAGGCGTGAAATCTGACCAGTAAGTAAGGTGAAGTGAATGAGGGTCTGGAATGAATGAGGTAAAAACATCAGATGAGTTAGAAATAAAGGGGAAATTAGTGAGTTACGAGCATGAGGCGTGAAATGTGACCAGTCAGTGAGGCGAATAGAAGAGAGGAGAGCCTAAAGTGAGTGAGGGAGGGATGGAGGTCTGGCAGGCTGGCCTTCACCACCCGCCTCACTGTTGTCACCAAGCGTCACGCACTCCCTCCATCCACCCTCTGCTTGTCAACCACACTTCACCTGTCCTCCACCACTCCCTCCATCCACCCTCTGCCTGTCAACCTCTCCTTCTTTCCTCCCCCCCCCCCCCCTTCACCTCACCTAAACAACACAGTCAGTCTAACTTAGTGAATGAATAGATCTCTCTGAAAATTACTGGTATAATACGATACTTACAGGGTTACGATCATCCATATATACATGTATATAAATATGTGTGTGTGTGCCTCATAAACACACACACACAACTCTCTCTCTCTCTCTCTCTCTCTCTCTCTCTCTCTCTCTCTCTCTCTCTCTCTCTCTCTCTCTCTCTCTCTCTCTCTCTCTCTCCCTCTCTCTCTCTCTCTCTCTCTCTCTCTCTCTCTCCACCCTTCCTCATCAACGCCATTCAGTCCTCCCCAAACTTCTACAGTATATATAAGAGCCTAATGATGCTGGTTAGGGAGTTATGTCAACTATAAGGCGTCATTCCTCTAAAGTTAATGTTGTGTTTTATAAAGTTACAATATGTAAATTCACCACATTTTTCCCTGGTACAGAATGATAGTCCTGTCTAGAAACCCTATATAGTCCTGTCATCTCTCACTTTCCCTCCACACCTTTCTCTTGCTCCCCCCTCCCTGTTTATCTCTCCTTTGCTTTCTCTCTTCACCTTCTCCCATACTAATATAAATCATCTGATGAGTACATTTTTCATATTGCATAAACCAACTGTAGGAACATATATAAATTCCAACCAAGCTACACCCTACATACAGGTCATGTAACTTGTACTACAGATAAAGAGCAAAGGCGAGGATAGAACTTGGTCCAATTCGATTAAGGAGAGAGTATACTTTTGGTACATTTGAGTGCATTGATTCCTCCAAAGTATGCCAGGAAACAGGACCAGATTAACAAAAATAATGGTTTTTTGTTGCTGGGAAGAGCTTGGAGGAATCATGATCTCCAAAAAGTAGTGTGCGGTGGTTACTGTACGGGCAGATGCTTAGTCACTCGAAAAGATAAAATGAAGCGTGTGTTGGCGCAGACAAAATGGAGAATTCTACTCTATAGCTCGACCATATAAATACATTTAGCCTGTGTTACGGTTTTGCATGGAAATATAAGCCTTGAACCCCAGACCAACTTGACGCAAGGCGAGAATATTACCACTGCAAAAACTTGATGCCCCGTGAACACCACTTACTTGAATTGAGGATGAAAGAAGACCACCCTCAGCTTGGAAGATCCTGTAGGAAGAGGGAGAAGATGATAGAAAGAGATGGGACAACAATAACTCACCCATAAGGATCACCGGGTTCAACAGCTGGAGGAACGTAGTAGCCGATGTGGAAGGAGGTACGAGAGAGTTGTGGCAGGGGCACCGTCGGGCAATGGGCGGTGGCAGGTGGAGGAGCAGACACCTTTCTCTGAGTCACACCAACGTTCTCTCTGCTCGTGCTGGCCATTCTAACACTGCTATATCCTCCAGTCATGAATGTAGCTTGGACGTTGCTGTATGTGAATCCGGCAGAGGTGGTCCAAGTGGTGTGTGTGTCGGGAGGGTGACCTAGACAAGCAAAGGGTGGTGGGTGTGGGGCCAAGCAAGCTACCGGTACCAGCTGGCACTCACCTCCATCCAACATCACTTGTCCCCTCATAGACATAATGTAGAATATAATAAATCTTCTCCTTTCCAAGCTTTTGTATGTCCTTTTCTGTAGTTTACATCACTGACAGCACTTGTGGGAAGATGTTCTAGTGATAATATGCTTTGAAACCTTGAGGCTGTGTATCTCCTCCAAGTTAGGCATTCATGGTTGCCTCAGTAAATGTATGATGCGGGCAACCTTCTCAATACGACGTTTTTCCAAAGTCACAATAGTTTCTTTGTGATACCTGGGTGTGGAACCGATGTAAGTAGGTAGGGAACACTAGCATACTTTAGGGATATTATGTGGGGTGGAGTAATGCAAGGTATAGCGTTCAGGTTGGCGACCGGGGCAGTAATGTGAGTGTTGACATTACTGGCGATAACACAAGAATGACAGACTGGTGACTACCGCTACTGCAGCACCACTTACCTCCTTACTCCCTGCATGCCATACAATATATTAACATTATTACCATATTCCTATTTAATAAAAAGAAAAAAAATTATTGTCGCTTCTATCATACCGTACAATGCGCAATTTATTAAAGATAATTGACAGGTCCGTAATTCATGATCCCCATCAAGTCCTGATTACTGTTCTTGGAGATATTTACAAAAACTATATAATGATATTTCTTTATACTTAAATGATATCAAGGACTGCATTCATATCCTGTACACTAATTATAATCCTGCTAAAAAAAAATCCTAAGAGGAGTATACACACATCGTAATTATCGGGCACATTATCAATTATTGTTACTGAAAAACACCGACGAATATTTGGTAACTGTATGAGTGAAGCTTTTGTAACTACTTTGTATTTGTTTTATATTGTACTGTATACTACATACATTAAACTGTTACAACAATAAACCAAACCCACTCCCAACAACCACACTAACAAATACAAACACTTCAAAACACTTCCTTCACTACTTGGCAGAGGTGGACAGGTGGTATATCCTCCTCACGTCAAAATGTTCGAATGCGGTTGGCTTCAATAAATCATACCATTACAATAACATCTTCATAACCAGGGGATCAGTTACTACAAGAGAATAGTGGTGTCAAGATGTACAGTACGTAGGCAATCATTTTCCAGTTTCAGAGGGAGAGATAGAGCTTATTAATGACGTCATGCATGTTTCTCCATCAACATTCCAACTGTCTAGCCTACACCATGAGAGATATGAAATAACAATTCCTCTACCGTAACTTTCATAAGCCATGGTGTCCGCTACATGACGCAGTAAAACATGTATGGAAACTTTGAACTTATGAAAATATTGCAGTTCCGGTGTATTGAAAATTTGGATAAAACGTTTTTAAATCATATAAGTCAAGAAAATTTTGCAGGTCTGGGATCATGGAAAATTTGCAGTTTCGGGGTCATGAATACCGGTATTTTGTAGGTATGAAAATGTTGAATATTTTGCAGGTTTTGAAAATAGTAGTGAAAATGTAGAAAAAGTATGCGATCATGAAAGTTAACAGGAAATAGGAGGATGGACAGATAAATCATTGAAAGGGAGTGGCTGGGACTGAAAGGGAACCAAAATCCATAAAACACTACCCACATCACCACAAACATCCCCCTCCCGATAGGGAGGTCAGAATAGGTTCTAGGTCATATGAACCTGTAGTGAGCACTAAACTTCTGTCCAATCAACCATAATATCCCATCTTTATATGATACTACTCAATTCTCTCCACAATACATAAAGATTAAATTTCACTAGTGGTAATGTTCCATTATCCATCCAAAGTGCAGGTACTTCCTGCCACTCCCAGTTCTCATGTTTCATGTGGGCCAGGGATTGTTTGTGGTGGTTTGGCCCCCATGGCTGTCCACCCTATAGGTTTGCAGCCTCTTGAAGGGGGACACACACCACCATCCCAGGACTCCATCACTGGGTTAGCCACAGCAAAAAGCCAAAAACAGCAAGACTATTTAGAGAGGTATCACAACTTCTTCACCTTAAGTGTAACCCCCTCCAAGTTCCCACCATCTGCTGGTTATTTTTTATCAATGGACTGGGAAATCAATTACAATGAGGATGAGTTTCCAGTACAGTATTCCTGAATAGATATACAGGTTTGATGGATAATTGTTACCATAAATGTATGAGTTATGCAATTGGAGCTGTCCCAATATACCAAAAGTAAGTTACATACACCAGCAACCAAGGTCACAAAGATAAAAAGGTAGCAAGATACTTTTCGAGTCTGTCTTGCAACACACTGGAACTTCTACCTCAAAAAGTGAAGCTGTTCCACTACTGATCACGAATATTGATGACAAAATTATATCTTCTAGCAACAGTAGTGTCAAAGAACAGAGTTCAAGTGACCACTGGTCCCCAAATTCTGTTTTATAAGGCACATGATTTATTTGTTTTTGTTTTTAAGCACATAGGCTAGTCTAATAAATCCTATTTTCCTTAGTACCTTTATGAAGGAGAGGCATTGGGCTAAATATTCTTACTTACATTTATCCTTAGTCCACAGAAGGATGCTGTTAACATTTCCTCAAGCAGGGGATGATATAAAATAGCTTAGAAACCACTGTTATAAAGGAACATGCTCAGTCAAACATTAATAATTGAAACAACTTACACTATGGATTAGTGGTGCATGACTAGGGTTCTATATACTGTACTGTACTGTGTAAGAACAAATATAGATTTCAGAAACATTAGGGGAGTAAAAGTACAAAACATTTTTATCAAGAATTATTATGCAAAATGACAAAACATTAGTATTGTACTACCATAATACTATTTTCCCTGGAAATTATTCAACAGTTACTTGAACAGAATTAATTACAGATCTACTAAGACCAGGTGGTACTGTAGCAAAAGTTAAGAAACCTGTATGGCCTGGCATTTTCAGATATGGAATAGCAGAACAGTACTTCACAGGCTCTGATTCTTGCTGGTCACAATTCCTTGCTGTGGTCACTTGATTTACAATTTTCTCTTTGCTTTGCTCTTCTACTTTTGAATCATCTACCGTACAGGCTTCTTCGGCTAGCTCATCATCAATTTTTATTTTCTTCTTTGGCACATCTAACTCATCTTCTTGTACATTTGTTTCCTGAGAATCCACAGCCTGGAAAAATAATGATCATAAAAATTAAACAAATCAACTCTTGTAGTGTAAACACGTACACTGTACAGTATATGCACATTATAAGGGTGATATTGACAATCATTAAAATAGAACCCAAACATATTGATTAGCTTCAAGTTTAAGATAACACTTGCAGTGTACCTCAAATACTAATGCCTCAACTTACTTTCCCATTATTAGATAAGACAGGTAGAGATATTGTTTTGACTTGGAATTCCCTTATCAAACATTCCAAAGTAGTAATCTCTAATAAGCCTAGGGCTGTCATCGTCTCACAGGCTCTGCTGACCTGGAAGAGGAAACAACTTACTTTCATACCTTTGGAAGCAAGCTTTACTATAACAGTTAAACAGTCAACCATCAACCACGTACAGTATATATGAAAAATGTAAGTACGGCTTATGTTGTCCCAAGTGAACTTTCCTAATCTTTGTCCATTATGTCATATATCTTAGCACAAATTCGGAATCGTAAGGGTATTTTTTTGAGCAATAGTACATGGTAACACAACACAACCTGTTCAATGCATGGTGAAAAAGAACAAACTCTGCCACCAGAAGGCTTCATGGCAGACACAGCATGTGGAAGAGCTTCCCATGGTTTAGGTAGGTCAAGAAATACTGCATCTGCGACTCCTTTCACCCCAAAGCCCTCAACACATACGTCACGTTCTGAGACATTAACTCTGGGGCCCAAACCATGACACTCAAACTCCTCTGTAGCAATCTGTAACATGAGAACAGGCACTGGTCTCAGAGTAATGAATGGAGCAATTACTACTGACTTTTTTCAACTCATTTAAAATAATTTCTAAGTAAAACATATTATTCAAAAAGTACAGTACCGTACTAGACTATAATATAATCATTCTTGATAAGAATTCCAAATTCCCAAGATCACTTGTAAATCCAATACGCATATCAAGGTAAAGCAGACTGTATACACTGTCATTACCTTCACTCTTTCCTTATGAAAGTCACATGTGTAGAGTTTGCCTGTAGGACCGATGGCTCGCATGAGAGCATGTGAAAGTGACCCACTACCTGTGCCTGCCTCACAAACCACTGAGCCTGGGCCAACTTCCAGCTGTATCACAACCTAAAAACCCATACATTATTAAGTATGTACTGTAACCTGCAACATTCACATTTTGTAGTAGAATTAAACACACTTCACTTTTCCACCATATATAAGTCACTTATTTAACAAGCGATTTACTTTTACAACACAATCAAAGAAGCATTCATTCAAGGCAAAGTAATTGTTTTATGTGTATTACTACTTGCTTTGACAGAATATTCTATAGTACTTTAATAACTCATATAGTAGTGCAATATGAAAATTACAAGCACTGATACCCTGAAATAAAACTTATAATTTTATATTTCTTTTTCTTTCGCTACTCTCATTCAGGCAGAAGTACAATAAGCCTATACAGTCAGGTGCCATTTATTCATTTGAGTATGTACTACAGTATAGTATGCAATATGGTTAACTAATTAACAAATAAAATGGTAGAATATTGTGTTTTGCTCACCATTGATATATCTGGAGTATAGAGGATCTGTGTGCGGTGTGGGAGTGTGACAGTCCAGAGTTCAGGGGTTGGGTACAGAACATGACCCCAACCTTTAGACATGTTGATACGGGACCCATATCGTACACCCACCATATCCATCAACCTCAGGCACCCGTATTTGGTTTGGAACACATTATCAACTTTCTGGCCACTTTTAGAAGTAATTTTGGGTTTTACCTGAAATATAACAGTAAGTTAGTTTACTTCCTCAGGAGTTCGGGGCTGCTCGGCCAGACAGCTTGAGGAACTTCAACAACAACAACAACAACAACAATAACAACTTCCATTATGAAAGAGGTGCACAGCTCATTATTGTTATGGACAAAATACCCGTACTGCAATTAGAAGCATTGAAATGTACCAGTGAAACCTCCAATCTACAGTAACAGGTATTGTACTAACCTCAAGTGCATAAATCTGTGTGAAGTTAATATAGAGGATGATAGTATCTCCTTCTTCAATCACCTCCTTGAAACTGCTGAAACTCATGTTGACCCACTGTCTGAAAACATCCATAGAATGCAGTCATTAATTACTCAACAACATGAACAAACAACACAAGACGATATATTTTGAATAATTACAATGGCACCCAGCAGTACATGTCTTTTACAGTTGGCAAAAAAAAGTATTGGAACCACCCATACATTGAAAATAACTATAATTATCCATAGGGATTTTCCAATACCGTACTCTTTTGCCGACTGTACCTTCCGTCAACCTCACAAATAGCGAGTCTGGATTCGTGTATCTGGCTACCATTGTTATACTGTATATATATATCATATTCTACTGTAAATACTATTATTATATTTTACCATAATGGCACACCAGCACTGCAAAAAAATATCGAACCAAAAATGTTAGCATACCTCTCATATGGAATTACCGAAAATTAATATTGCAGGCTGAAAGAGTACCGTACCATATGGACATAACAAAATAAATACTGTACCACAATATTCTATTGCAGTAAATGTTACAAAGGAAATTAGGGTATTAGTGCCGAAGTGCACCTTACTGTATAATGGATATTTTACTGTCATTACCTACTATTTTGGACCATTCTAAGACACTTTTCTTCTATGGTTTTTCTTCCTCAAATGCCCCGTTTTCGAGATATGCCCCATTCCCAATACCCATACAAACAGACGGTGTCTCAATAATAGATTATTTTTTGAGTGGCAAGATAAAAATAATAATACAGTAATGTCACTATCATAGAACAGATCAAATGTAAAATAATAATTACTAACTTATTTACACTCAACAATATTCATCACAATTGGAAAACTATCATAGAACAGATAAATGTAAATAGTAAGTAAATATTATTAGTAACTGCTTAACTTACGTTCAAAAATATTCATCACAACAATACCGAGTTTATAAAAAAATATCGAGATCCGTTACCTTAAATATGTCACACTGCACACACAACTATGGCTTATCTACTTCCTCCTGATATGCCTTTACACGGGTAGTTGTAATATGTCACGAAAATGCAATGAAAATCAAGCAATTCGTGGAAAAACGGTGGAAAAGTGAGAAAAAAACAATTCCTCTTCCATTCGTATCCCACTCGTGTGTTTGTTTACCATAATACAGTGTTGCCAATACTTGCCATCGCCGGCTTGCTTGACGAAATTTCCCCAGCTATAATTCACATCAGAATTTCCTTTTTTACCTCAACTTCAACACCAGAATTTTCCTTATTGCCTAGGCTTCAACATCAGAAAATCCCTTTTTACCTCAGAAATTTGCTGTTTAGGCGACTCTTAAGCATATACTTATACACATGTTGATAATTTTATTTCTTCTGGTAGAATTTCTCCATTGATACCTCAAATTTTCCATGTCTAGGGAAAATTTCCCATATTTGGCTGCACTGTGATACAGTCGTCGTCGTTTTGTTCCCTTTCTCAACAGTGAAATGAATTAATGTCTAGAATAGGTATTAACTGAATTGGACTACACCTGACACCAGTGGTTCTCTCAACGCTTTTAGTACATGGACCATCTCAATGATATAAACTTAAATCATATCATTTTTTTAGTAATAAAGAGTACATAATAGCCATCCCGGTTTGAAATATATCTCTTGCTCCGGGGCTGCTCAGTCAGACAGCTTGAGGAATTTCAACACCAGTCACTTGACATGACTTAAGTGATTTGGGATAGACATGCTTGTCTAAGTTGTCTTTGCCACTTCATAATTATCTTTGAAGATAATTAAAAATACACATTACTGCTGTCTTAGGAATTTCGCAAAACATCACAATAGCCATAAAATATCATTTATTGAAAACAGACAGCATAAAGAAGGGGTTTTCACGACAATATGTAGACAGCACAGTATTAATAAAGATCTACTAAACACACTAACATATTTAGTTTCTGTCAAATGTTAGTACAGATGCCTCATAACCCTTCCCCCCCCCCCCTTCTGCCTATCCATACCCTCTTTTAATGAAGGTTTTATGTGTATGCACAATTCCATTAACTAGTACATAATAGACAAAACAATATTGTCATTTCTTTTATTACATTTCTAGAATCTAAGCAATTAGTTACTAAATGACAGTAAGAGTAATATATTTTATGCCGGCAACTGTACTTGGTCTTTGTAAAAATGATAATTTGACAGCATACTTCTATTGCTACTAAACTACTTCCTAGATCAAACTGAAAACAATATAGGTTATTTGATCATTTTCTGCTCTAAGTTTCCTCTTTGGTTATACTTTACCATTATTTTAGTGCATATAAAATATTTGTAAACAAAATGTACACAGCATACCAGAATTTTATGGTAACAGATTAATCCCTACAAGGATAAAATCTATTACATATACTGTAATGTACTGCATGTCCAATAACACTTATTCTTTCTTATTTCATGATACTTTGTACATAAGAAAGTAAAACTCATGAATATATATGAAGCAGAACTGTTTTTTGTTAAGAAATACATCTGATGAAAACTCTATTGGATATATTATCCATATGTAGTGAATTCCTTTGTAATCTGATTACTTATTTTAAAAAATCCCTATGCACAGTATAATACAATTTCTGTGCTCAGAAGTAACTTTACTTGTATATTTGATTATCTAAAAGAGAACAATCCTGCTATCCCACTGTATGTGGCAAAAATACATATTGAAATATAATATCAGCAGTTTAGTAACACCAAACATACCTTTCATTGATGGCGTCCAATGGTTTTATGCACATTGTAAAAATACTTTCAAATGCTTCTGGTACACATAATAAAACTAGGATTACAATGTAACACACTTCATAAAAATCCACATACTGTATATGGAAACAGCTAATAAAAATGGCACTGAAACTATATAATGATTAATGTAATATGAAGCAGCACAAAAGCACTTTATATAATTATAGTGGCATGTTCTAGCCAACCAAGCAAGAGGATGTCACATTCTAAATATACGTATTTAATCAAAGTAATATATGACTGTATTAGTATAAAAATATCTGATAAATTAGCGACATAATATGTATGGAGTAAATATATGTTACAAGCACACTATATAATATATCAATAATAATGGTCAAGGACAAAGACATTAATGCAGATAAAATTACACAATGGTGAAACCTCTCCGTCTATACTTGGTAATCTTCAGGGCCCAAAGCATCAGGATCCCAGGCTCGAATGTTAGCCAGAGACTTATTCAGCTTGTTGGACCACAAAATCCTCTCTTCCTTGCTATCAGATGATAATAGGACTCTGCAAAAAACAGTAGAATGAGGAATTATTTCACACAAAATAAATATCCATTAACCATACTGCATGCATGAACTATAACAAGTCAAATTACATAAAAACTCTGCTGAAGAGCGCAAAATAAACCACCTAATACATTACTGGTAAAAGAATACTGTACATCCATATTCTACCTATTACTGTACTGTGAATTACATTATCAATACATGGAAAGATATTATCACAAACTTCAATAATACTTACCTCACAATAACAGTTGAACCTCTAACTTCCTGAACAAGGTTAGTAACATCCTTAGAATGAGCTGGTCTCACAAACGTCAGCTGGAACGTATGTTGCCGAGCACACACATCTCTGGATACAAGTTCAACACGTCTTGTTGTACAGGATCGAAGGTCTAACTGTCCTGTTGGTTCCTGTTAGTGAACCAGAGTTATTTACATAAAAGTCAAGATACATAATGAGAGGGCAATATGTATGTAACAATACAGCCAAACATCTCCCCCACAATTTATTTTTTTGAAGGGCTGAGGAACTGCAAGCCCAGGGACAGAAAGGGAAAATCAGAAAAGACAGTGAAATGGTCAGATTAACCAGTAAAACATTCACATTCACTCCCCCTTTCAAGCACACAAAATTCTCAGCTTCCTTCATAAAATATTTATAACCCTAAATTTTTTATCTTACCTTTTTGTTCTCATCATCAGGATACCGCCAGTAACTTAGATGCATACCACTAAGTACACACCAACGTCTGTTCCAAGCCCCAAAACCTCCAACATCTTCGAACATGGTTAGGAAGCCACGTTCTGTGATTCCACCTTCAAAACTGCAACTAACACGCATCAATAGGTGTCCATCAAGTGGAGAAGAAAAGGGCACCTGAGTGAAAGAACATACAGTAGTGATTAGTATCAGAAATATGATTCTGGGACATCAATTTGTGTTGAAGAAAGGAATTATCAATATTACTGTATTAGGTTTACATGCAAAAATAACATATGCAAGGCACCCACTTTTTCTAGAGTCCATGCATTACGGGTGAATGTGGAGATGTTGAGGTGTGTGAATCCAACCAACTGGAAGTTAGATGTGCGCACAGCATAAGGTCCACCAGGGGATTGCACTGACGGGGAGGCCATGCGAGAATCATTCTTGTGTAGCCTCTTCAATGGAGTCAGCTTCATACGGCTCGGTTCCTACATCAAGTGTATCGATCAAGAATTATTCAATTACATTCCTTATCAACATCAAGGCCCCATTTCTCTTTTGAAATAAGTGAGTTGTAATTCAGGGAAAAAACTAAAAATAAATATATAAAAATAAAAGGAGAAAGAATGCCCAATGAAATGGGTTACACATTTCTACTATTAATTAATCAAGACTCCTGAGATTTATAAATAATGTATTACAATGGGTGAATTAGAATGCATCATATTCTAGGATTAAGGTATGATAAAAAAAAAATCATATACAATCTCACTGTCTTATAAGATGGTACAGTACTAATAAAAATTACGGATACTTAACATTAACTATAAAAATAAATAAATAAATATGGTACTGTATATAATCAAAATACTGATGCATACCTTTTTGATGTTGTGGTGGCGTGAATGGTGAGTGCAGAGTGCATATACTTCTAGGGTAATGTTGAAGTCTGAGGTGAGGTGATGAAGTGCCATGAGGTTAGGGAAGGTAACCGCACCTTCCACAACACATTCAGGAGTTTTCACCAGCTGAGATGATATGACCTGCTCTCGAT
Source organism: Petrolisthes manimaculis (assembly GCA_034508575.1). Lineage (NCBI taxonomy): Eukaryota > Metazoa > Arthropoda > Malacostraca > Decapoda > Porcellanidae > Petrolisthes > Petrolisthes manimaculis. Next base: position 572,289 of record JAWZYT010001689.1, read on the forward strand.
GCTTTACCAACAACATTAGATGATAAATGTCCTCACCTGATGACAAGATACACAATGTGATTAAGAGGACTAGATTATTAATTCACTGTCAATCCCTAAGTCTCAAAGGACAAGATTTTAAAGTTACTGGCATGGTTATATTATAAATTAACATATAGTGATCAACTGCCATAACTTACAATCAATTACTTTTTAATATAAACATAAATTTCAAGCAATTGTGGTTACAAGTACACATGTACTCACTAATGGCAAAATGAATAATTCTCCGTAAATCAACTGTTTCTTTCATTTTTAAAATCCATAATTTTCTTTAGCACAAGTAAAAATCATAGATATGACTCATGCAATAAAACTACCAGTAATGATCTTCATGTTACAGTACAGTATGTAATTTACCTTTCATTCCTTTCTGAAGAAATTCATTTTTCAGAGGAACTGATATGTTACTGATACTGATTGATCCCATACATGTTTCATCATCACCATTCAGATTCTGTTGCCCTAGTGCCCCCTCAGACTTCAGTCGCTGCAAATACAGTAATGTAATATATCAGGTACCAGTTATGTTACAAGTGATAAGAGTTCAATGTTAGAGAATACATAAATGTCCTGCAACATGGTCAAAGATTTACCTGAATTTCATTTAATGCAGTCTGTCTCCTCTGGGTAGCAAGTAACAGCAACTTCTCAGCTTCCACATGCTGAGGTGTTCCCTGATGTTCTGGATGCTGGAGCACTACTGTCACTGCATTAGAAGCTTGAGCAATGACCCGTTGTTGCTCTGCAACCTGCAATATCATCTAATTTTAGAGCCTTCCACTCCTTCAATAGCAAAATAGGGTCTAGACTCTAGATGATATGAATAAAAATAAACAAGGAATAGAGGTCCCAACAAAATGAGAAAATATTGTATGTCCTATGTGAAATGGCAACTGAATCTAGAGTATGGTAACATTATCCTTTATGGAGAAGAGCAGAAATAACCACAAAGTATATTTACCTCAGCCTGAAGCACCTTTATCTTGGCATTAACTGTGACAGAAGGACTGTCCGGTTCAGGAGTTGGAGAACGTAGGTCTGGCCTTCTGATAATCTGACGTACTGGGGTATATGTCACATCCTGCATCACAAGATCACAAGTTAACACATTAATGCACTGGTGTTTTGAACACAAATTTAAACACACTGATACATACACTACCTAATTATATTTACACATGTTTCCATGTAGAGAAATTATATGCCAGGATTTATTAATAACTTTCTTCAATTTTAAGATGTATGGAATTGAAAAATTATTAGTTTAACAGTTCAAATGATACAGTAAAATATAGGGCTTTCCAACTTACTGGCTTTTGTTTGCGATACATTGAGATACTATGGGCTAAGGAAACATCTTGCTCCTCTTCATGGGAACCTGGAGACATATTGTTGATTTTGGGAGTCTTGTATATGCTCTGGGGCTGTGGAAGCAAAAATGTATCTAGTAAATAACTTATAATTTAAGTTTTATAACAAAATAGGGTAAGTAAAAACAAGATTCTATACTGATTGTCATCTAAAGTATTATGAAAGTAAATTATATAGCCAAAGAACATCGAAACTTTAAGTCACTAATGTCTTACAGTATCATCTTGTGTTCGATGTCTCTTGGGTGGTGTAGGATCATTTGTTAGTGCCTCATCAATGGCATCATCAATAGCACCAAGAGCATCCATTGTACTATCAGACATATATTTAACCTGAAACATATACATAAAAAGATGTTGAGTCAATGCCCTTTCCCTGCATTACTTCCTACCTGTATGATAATTGGATATAATTTTTTATTCAAATTTCATCTTTTGGATAAGGAATAATTTGTCACACATAATTTCAAAAGAACATATTACTAACATCAACGTGAGAGTTTGTAGCTTCAGCAATCATTGAGAGGGTCTTGTTTGATCCACTGTATGCAGACTTCTGGATTTTCTTCCCCAAGCTCTCAAATGATGCACAGGTCAACACACTCTCTGCAAAACTAAATTACCAAGTATTATCACTTATACGACCCATAAAACCCAAAAACATTCCAGATATGAATGATCTCTGGACAAATATGATCCATACAAGGTAGAATACGGTACTATACTCCTGCCTCGATATTGAAAGACCAAAAAATTGCTTGGATTTATCTGTTAGACCTCAAAAACTTGTTATATGTGGCTTCTGCTTTGGCAAATTTAGAGGCACCAGCACTATGGATAGTTAACCACAGGACTTGTCAATTTTCCCTTTTAATGAAAAACTCGGTTCTAAAAAACTGGATACCAGTAATAAATCTGGGTGTGAAATAGATGAATGTGATACAGCACAATTACATTATAAAAATAAACACAAAGAAGCAAAGATAAATACCTTGAATCTTTAATATCATCTTCATCTTGACTGTCTGGAGCTTCAGAATGTGACTCAATATCAGAGAGAGAAGGAAACAGACATCCTGGTTTCACCTTAGGAACAAATTCTTTCTTTGGGGATGGACGAACTTCTGAAAATAAAATAAAAATTAATACAAAAAGGACTACAGTACCTGGTTTTAACTTGAAATGACTCCTTTCACCAAGACTAAACTAAGGGATTTTCTCCTGAATGTAAGTACCCATGGGGGAGCTGAGAATTACATAAGCTTGAAAGGGGGAGTGAATGTGAGTATGGCCCATGGCATTGGGTAGTTTGTCCCTTTCTTGTTTTTTTCAATGTCCCTTTCTATCTTTGGAGCCCCCCCCCACCAAAAAAAAAAAAAAAAAAAAAAAAAAAAAAATGATGAAGATAGTAATATTGTACAGCATTACAGTATGTGAAAGGTCTAATACATATAAGCTACAAAAGGCTACCTCCTATTTCAGTAGAATTAAGTCTGCCATGTGGTGAAACATGCATAGATGACCGAGGTAGAACTGGCGCAGATGAATCAAGGAAAAGCCGGGGTGGTTTAGGAGGTCCAGTCAAACTCTCTTGCATTGCCGGTAGTGTATCTTCAGAAGCAGTGGATTCAGAAATGGAGTCATCACTCTCCCGGTAATCTGACTCCGATTCCTCTGGATATCTTGATCTTTCTGCCAATGAAAAGTTAACCAATTCCTGGCATCTCTGAGTATTTCAAAGCACGGTATACAATTAAAAAAAACCCTGTTCAATGACACTTATCCACCAACATGAAGACTTGTAATACTGGCACTTTACAAGAAAATTTGCCTTATCATCAAAATCTGAATTAATATTTCAATAGTGGAATATATACTTCAATAGGCTGTTACCAAAGGTTGTTTTTCTCTAGCTGATATGGCTGGAGCATTACTGTATTCCTAACCAAAAGGTGGTGGTAGATGTTTACTGTCAGCTACAGAAAAACAAAAAGCCTAGTATGTAATTATTTTCAAATTAGGAAACACATTTTACATTGCTATTCATGTCTTACCAGAGAATCTATTTGCTTGTGCAAAAGCAGGTTTTTCTGGGGCAGCCGTATTATTTGGTTTTTTGAACCTGTTCATTAATAGTTCCATCTCTTTTTGGCGCTCACCCTGAATCTTGGCATTTAGTTCATTGGCACGCCAGTTGTCCTTTATATTTTCAAATACATTTTTTTGTGATACGAAGGTCTGTAATTCACGTCTCTCTGGGGAAGGGGATCTACTTCCTGAAAATGACAGATGTACATGAAGTAATAAAAAATCCTTTATCTCAAGGCTAAATACTGTCCAGTATATTAACAAAATGAGTAACCACATTGCCATATACAATGGTATACATGACACTTTGGGCCACAATCAGTTATCAGTGAGTTCAATGGCTGTACCACAACAAATTGTGGTAGACACTCCTGCATATCACTTAGCAACTAAATATTCTACTTAAATTACATTAGATATGATAGAATATACCATTTGCTTTATATTCTACAGGATACACCATGAAACTTTTGTGTTTCCGGCAACCGAAAATATTTTGTAGCAAACAGTATTTAATTTTACCTCTTTGTTCATGGTGGACATTGGCAAATGGCTGGGATGGGTCAGGAGCCACTCTCTTCACTGGCTTTGAAACAGGTTGAGAGTAAGCCAGTGCAGGCTTACCAGCCATCCCACTCAAGTCATTGTTCTGAAGTGCCTAAGAAAATATAAATATGAAGTTCGGGATTATCTTCACCAGAATCCATAAATATTCCAAAATTCATTAAATAAATACAATGCCTGAGGTTAAGCTGACAGTGCAATAAAAGTTACAGCATATCTATTTCCTAAAAATATAAAACAACACATGCCATGCAACAGTCAAGGTTTTGTATGCATATCAAAGAAAGCTTAGTTTGGGAAACATTGCACGACCTCATTCATCAGACATCTACGAAAAACTATCCATACAGTACTTACCTTCACAGGTACAGATTGACCAAATGGAGCCTTAGGAACCAAAGCAGATGTTTGTTTCTTGCTAAATATAGCCAAGCGTTCTTGTACAGTCATCTCGGCAGGATCTATCTCAGGTTTACTTCCTCCTGGGAAAAAAATATTTAAAAGAAACTCAGAGTAACTTTTAGAAGCTAATACTAAATATCTATAAAACAAGGATACACTTTATGAATGTTCTCACCACAGGCATAAACAAAACTAACATATAAAAATAATTTTATTAAACATTTTAGGCTTGACTAACCAGCATTATCAAAGGCAGCAGCTCTTTCCCTCACAGATGATATAAATGGTTTTTCCACAAGTGGCGTTGCATCAGGTACAGGAGCTGTACCTTTCACTATCTCTGCAGCTGGTCCTGGCTTGTGGGGACTTACTTGACGCCAGCTCCTGCGCTCAGGTTGTCCCCGGCTGAATTCACTCTGGTCTTGATATCTATAAATAAAGTATATATGATATTATAGTAATCCATATATAACTGCCAGAATAGCCAGGCTTCCTTAGCTTCAGTCTAAGAGAAAATTATGTTATGATGAATCTAAAATTAAAGAGTAGTGCAATTACCTGATAGGACTTTGCTGGCTGGTCAATTTACTGGCAGAATTTGAAGCAGATGCATAACTTCTCACATCTTTGGAACTGTTCTGCCTAATCTGCTCCCTACTTGGAAGAGAGGTCAACTTCCTAGGGCTTTCTGGTGTAGCACGACTTTTTCTTGGGCTGCGGGAACGATCCGTACGTTCAGGTGATGCATCACGAATATGCTGTTCCCATCGACTTCGCATCTCCCCAACCTTGGAAGGGCTCAAGTCTCTCTTATGTTCCTAGGGGGAAAATATCACATATTATATTAATTAAAAAGCATGTAAAGAAATTTCTTTGCACTGTGGCTGTTCAATGTCTATATGGATGGTTGTATGAGGGAGATGAAGGCTAAGCTGAGGTTGAATGCAGTAAATTGGTCCTTGATGGCAAGCTTATGATACTGTGTTGATGGCTGAGAGTGAAAGGGAGTTGCAGAGGGTGGTGGATGAGTCTCAGTCTGTGTAAACGAAGAAAACTGAAAGTGAATCTTAGTAAAAGGAAGGTTATGGTGTTTGAGAGGGCAGAAACTGAAGTGATTGACTTTGCTACACCCTATAGAGTGTGAGTGACAACTAGGACTAAGTGTGATATAAATCTAGGTGGTGAGGAAGTTTCAGTACCTGGGAACAGTTCTGTGTTAACATGGCAGTAGGGAAGGAGAAATTAGGGAGAGAGCAGCAAGAGGCAGACAAGCCATAGGATCACTGGCATCATGAAGGGTAGAAATATGAGCATAGAAATCGAAGACATGGATTACAGCTCACCAGTCTAGAGTATATGCAGTGGAAATGAATTACCGTACTCGAGATGAGCATGTGGCCTACCAGGTGGGAAGAAAATAATGACTATGTATGAGAGATGTGGTAAAGCATAATACATTGAGGTGGTTTGGACATCTGGAGAGAATGCAAGATGCCACTGGAGTGTACCAGAGTATAAAATTACAAGAGGCAAAGCATGGGTAAAAAATGACCACCTGCTGTAACAACTCACACCTCTAACTGGTTCATTATCAAGGGTTTACCATACAATATCAACAAAATACCAATAACTCAAGCAAAGACAAATCACAACAAGCTTTTAACAGCAGGCTCTTTCCTACCTTAACAGACTTAGCTTCAGGACTGTACACCCTATCAAGCTGACGAGCTGGACTTGAACAAGAACTTTTGGTCAGACAAGACTTCGCTTCAGGACTGGGCACTCTATTTAGCAGACGAGTTGGGCTTGCATGAGGACTACTGAGCAGGCGAGATGGACTTGAACGAGGACTTTTGGCCACACAAGAAACAACAACAGGCGGAAGAGATGAGGGTGGAGGTGGAGGTGGCGTGCTGGTGTTAGATGAATGGGTGGGAAGCTTACAGGCAGAAGCAGTTGTATCATCTTGCATGGCAGTTGACTTTGATGGACTGGAGCTTCTCACAAACTCTGCGAGGCTAATATTTCTCACCTTTGAGGGGCTACCAGATGACAAACATTTCTCTGCAGTTGAAGTGGCTTGCTTCTCAGGACTGAATGACCTACTGGCTCTATGCTCTCGCTTTTTATAATCATAGGAAAACTTTGTCCGGGAATTGCTTGGAGTGAATCCTTGTGCCTCCTGTTAACAAAGAAAAATAACTTCAGATATCAACTTCATTCATACCTCAAAACACAACACCATAAATAAAGCTATTCACCCACTTCATTTGTACTACAAAAGAAATCTGCTTGTGGATTATGACAACACAGATATAGTTATCTTCTCACACTTAAATTTTTACTCAAATAAAGGAATAGCAACACAACAGTAGTCAAGGAAATTTTGAGCCATTGTCTATGTCCATAAATGTTCATCAAAATATATATATAGAAAGAAAAATTCCTTTAAGGCAGAAATTGTTACAGGAAAATACTACGGTAAGCAAAACATAGTATATACACACAATTAAAGACACCTCATACACTCCAAAATTTGTATGATTAACAAAGCTCAAATACTGTACACTGTTTGTCATAGAAAGGAATGTTGTAACTATAGTGCCTGTCGAAGGAAGGAAGTATGGAGTAAAAAAAGATGTGTAAACCTTGAAGGATATATCAATCAGAATCAAGTCAACTTAAGGCATGTGAAAAATGATTATACAACAAAAGTAATAACAGAACAGGAAAATAAATTATATCTAATTAAATCTTAGAAATTACACAGAAAAAAGTATAAAACTAAAATACTCACCAGAAGCTCCTGAACATCATCATTAAGGATCACCTGCAACAAGTTAGGCTCCGTCAAGCATGCAGCAAGCTAACATTAACATCAATGTAAACCCAGAGTACAGCATGCAAACCATAACCTTCTGTCTATAAAATTAACTATAATTGCATTTCTATATTAAGGAATCATCATGCAGGATGCATAGGCTACTTACCAAAGAGTTTAGCATGCCTCGATCCCAAGCAAGTTTTTTTGTTGGTGAGGCTACTGTGTCATCTTGATGCCCAGTTGTCTTGCTTCTTGATATTTCTAATTTTGAGGGTGAATTGCATTGGCGGGCAGAAGAAGATGGAGAGGGTATGCTATGAGATGGGTTTTGGCTCTTACGAGAAAATGAATCATTGCTACCACCACCACTACTTTGACTTACAAGCCTACCTGTAAGACCTTCACCAAAGAAATATGTTGGAGTATTAAATGTTGCGCTACTCACTGCAGAAGTGGGAGTACAAGTATGATAAGGGCTGGAAGCACTACTCTCAGCAGCTGCACTAGAATCATGGTTACTAGAAGAAAGGTTAGTAGATAAATCATGCACAGATGGCAGTGAAGCTACTTCCCCCTCTACATCTACCTGAGAGCCATGACTGGTGGAAGAATGATAACTGTAGTCATCTTCCCAACTTTTCATTTCCTGGCACCTCCTAGCAAGGGCACCTAAACGTGGCTTGCGAGGGGAGGTTGGGATATCTGAGGTTGTCACAGGTTCACATGGGAGTTTCATATCTTCCTGATTCACGCTTCTATTGGTAACTTTGCTTGGACTGCCATGACTTTTTTTCAAGGGAGTATCCGTATTGACAGACTGTGGTTCAACATTACTTGGTCGAAGAGGTTCAGCAGCTCCTTTAGGTGATTCTGTAATAAAGAATAGATTATGAATATTACGAGAAAATCATATAAAAACCAACACCTACGATACGGTAGCTACTGAAAGTCTGAAACTAATATTAAACCTAAGTTCCACAGTTATACTTACCAACATATAAATCACTGAGATGTTTTAGTCTTGAACGAGTTGCATCAGTAACTCCGGTATTCTCCTTGTCCACATTCCCACCATGTTTTTCCAGTCCCGCCCGTCGAGCCTGGCTTCTCGCCATCATTTTCTAAAAACAAAATAATAATCATAATTTAGAGACATGCCAATAGTATCAAATATCAGTTAGATCCCGATAGTTTGCCCAGGTTTGGTCCCGGTAGTCTGCTGTGGTCTAGGTTAGGTTAGGTTAATTTCAAAATGCCCTATTTTGGAAAGGTATTTACTGAAATAATTGGTATTTTTTTAAGAGAATTACTATTTTGTAGCAGAGCTGCCAAATCCGGTAGGTCCCAGTTCATTGCCCGGGTCATTTCCTGTACTTTATCACGGTTATTTCTTTCAATATTTACCGTTAATTACCCTATCTAACTGCCCTAACTTATGTTAAACATTAACCCACTAACGTATCACATCATTACTTACCCTATTTAAGCACACATAGGGAATTAATTACCCTATCTACCTGCCCTAAACATTAACCTACACACGTATCACATCATTAATTACCCTATTTAAGCAAACACAAGGAGTTAATTACGCTATCTACCTGCCCTAAACATTAACACACACACGTATCACATCATTACTCACCTGTACAAAAGGATCTGCCATAATTACGGTGTAAAATTCCAATTTAAATCCAGCGTCTGTATGTATGTGTATCACCTTCCAAGTTTTACCTCCTCGTTTCAAATTTTAAATCCCTGTGGCTCGGTGGTGGAGGTGGTGACGGCGCATGCGCAGACGACTATGTTGGGATTGTTCTCTTTTCTACGGCTACCACATGAAAGAAATTGTATATAATATCTTCATTTCTTATCCGATTTTGACGAGTATGTCTTTTTAAGGCTGCAAAATAATTATGTGTTCTTAATTTATGCCTTTTCTACAGTCACAAAAAAAATATAATACCTTTCATATTTTGCTGAAGATTATTGTTAGGATTGTTGCCTTTTCTACGGCTACCACATAAATAAATGCATATAATATTTTAATCTGATATCCTATTTTAATGATTATGCCTTTTCTATGGCTAGAAAATAATTATATATTCTTATTTTATGCGTTTTCTACGGCTAAAAATAAATAGAAACGAGATACCCTTGTTCATTGCAAGTACTCATTCTACACAGCCTTCTACATAGAAAATGAAATAATTAACACAGTAACTTAACGAAAATAGATAAACTACTTCTCTGACCACCCAAAAAAAGAAGAGAATACCAATTATACCGTGGTAACTTCTTGCTATCACTAATAATAAAAGATTGCGGCGGCGGGGTGGGGGCAGCGGGGCAGCGGGGCGGTTGCGGGGCGGCGGCGGCGGCAGGGCGACGGCGGCGGGGCGGCGACTATTAATTATTACTATTAATTATTACTATTAATTATTATTATTAATTATTACTATTAATCATTACAATTAATCATTACAATTAATCATTACTATTAATTATTACTATTAGTTATTACTATTAGTTATTACTATTAGTTATTACTATTAGATATTACTATTAATAATACACATTTAATTGGTACATTGGAGTGTCTTGAATCCTCCAAAGTATGCCAGGAAACGGGACCAATTGATCAAAATTAATTCTATAGTCAGTTGCTTGGAATAGTTTGTAGGAATCAATTGCTCCAGAATGATTTACCAACATCCCCTTATTAGTAAATATTTAAACCTTCATCCCCTCTCCCAAACAATGAGAATTTTCACACCTTTTTTTTTTTCCTCCGTTTCTTCCTCCCTTAAAGAGCAGCCAAAACATAAAGGACATCATCTCACCACGTATGGTCCTTAAAGGTTAACAATATATAATCATAATAGGCCTACACTTTTGGTACATTGGAGTGTCTTAATTCCTCCAGAGTAACTCAGGAAACAGGACCACATTAATTAAACATAATTATATAGAGAGGTGGTTTTGTTGCTTAGAATAGTTTGTTGGAATAAGTTGCTCCAGATTTACTTATATTACGCATTTTATTAAACAGGAACAATGGAAGTCTGAGACCCTCACCGAAAATAGAAAAAGGTGTTTTTTATCAAGTAAATGTTAAAAAAGATTATCCATTGTAATAAGACCTTTCAATTTTAGTTTAAAGTAGAGAATAATGTGTTATGATAATTATGGAGAAATGTGGTGTGTGTGTGTGTGTGTGTGTGTGTGTGTGTGTGTGTGTGTGTGTGTGTGTGTGTGTGTGTGTGTGTGTGTGTGTGTGTGTGTGTGTGTGTAACTTTATTTTTTTTCCAATGATGATATTAAATTTCCCTATGATATAATTTTTCACGTGACACTATTTTTTTTTTTCGTTAATTAAGATTTAATATGTGACATTTTTATCATTTTTCTGGTGACCTCTTTTTCCCTGTGAATTTTACATCAGTGATTTTTTTTCCTCGTAATATTTTTCCTTGTGATTTTCTTCCGTTTATTCTTACTCTCTTTCTCTCTCTCTCACTCACTCTCACTCTCTCTCTCTCTCTCACACACAAAACACACGCTCCCTCACTCACTCTCATTCATACAACACACACGCTATCTCTCTCTCTCTCTCTCTCTCTCTCTCTCTCTCTCTCTCTTTCTCTATGTTTCGTGGTATAGTTTGTAGGAATCACGAGAAACCCTCCAAAATTTACCAAAACACACACACACACACACACACACACACACACACACACACACACACACACACACACACACACACACACACACACACACACACACACACACACACACACACACACACACACACACATACACAGAATTTACCCTTTGAAATGAGCTTGGGTGTATGGCAGGTGGCGAATATAAAATTATGCATTCAACCATCGCTTCCAATATTGTGAAAAATTCGTACACTCTTTTTTCATTTTTTTTTCTTTTCATTTTTTCATTTTTTCATATTTTTTTTTTTTTTGGTTATCATTACTACTATTCTTTTGTAAATGGAAATATAAAGTGTGGACGATTTTAATTAAGGTTAGAGAGCTGTTGTTGTTTTGTTGTGTGTGTGTGTGTGTGTGAGAGAGAGAGAGAGAGAGAGAGAGAGAGAGAGAGAGAGAGAGAGAGAGAGAGAGAGAGGTATAGTGAAGTGATGGAATGGGTGACTGGGTGAGGGAGGGGGGGGGAGGGGGGTGTGGGGGTGTAGGTGGGGGTGGAGGGGGTATTTGAGTGGTGTCAGTCACCCGTCAGAGGGGAAGAATGGGTGAGTCTCCCAATACAATGGTGGGGGGTGACAGCGGGGTGGTGGGGGGTGATGGGGGAGGGGGGTGACTGCAGCTTCTACCGTCACCCACCTTTCCCCACTTCACCCCAACCTACCCCACTTCACCCCACTTCACCCCACATCACCCCACCCTTCCCCACTTCACCCCACTTCACCCCACACTACCCCACTTCACCCCATTTCACCCA
>JAWZYT010001690.1:7500-45000 GCA_034508575.1 Petrolisthes manimaculis
AAGACACCAAACACCCATGGACCCCTGCCAAACTTCACAAATCCTAAATTCACCCACAAAACTAAAATATAAAATAAATCCCTGAAAGCACCCCAACCTCTTTGAAAGCCTCTCTTCTTAATTGAGTTACAATAGTTTGGATTCATATATATTTACCCTCCAATTTACCACAGACTGATTGATGCTCCCTTTTAATTAATAGATGTAGGTAAATCATAAAACAAATTAATTCTCTTGAATGGTGATAAATCAATTTCCCCTGACTGTTCCTAATCCATTATTTTCAAGTTCCAGACAAACAAAACAGCCAGTGATGAAATATTCAGCAGACACAAATATAACACAGCATTATCAAGGTCCTTTACACACATGATAATAATAATATATATAGTACTCAATATACTTTCCATCTGATGGTAGTTCACAAGCTTACACACACGTCTCATCCCACCCTATGACACACACACACACACACACACACGTCTCATCCCATTCTATGCTACACACACACGTCTCATCCCACCCTATGACACACACACACACACACACGTCTCATCTCACTCTCTATAATTATACACTTGAATTGAATGTATTAATAGATCTGAATACATATCTATTTCATCTATCAATAGTATGGTAATCAAATATATATCAAGGAGTGAATCTGTTAGTCTGTACCAAGGATAATAAACTATAATAGTCTATTTTCCTTTGGTCTGTACACAGTTGGTGGCTTTTGGCAACCAACAATCCCAACACTATAATAAATTTAAAATGTGTGTATTTGACTGTGTGTTTGACTGTCTTGGTACTGTCTGTATCCATGTAGAATGTGAAAAAAATATATAATAAGATCAAATAAATAAAATAAAAACACAGGGGGAAATCATGAGCGAGACCGTTATTACTATTGTCGTGTACTATAATTATATACATGCTGTCTCATTCAGCACAATTTGTATTAATATAAGTACATGACAAAGTACTATATATATTATAAGAGTGGGAAATATATGGAGAATCTTGGATATATTTATTATTGTTTAGATTCTATTATGAATATATAATTATTCACTGTGACTGTTGTGACTGTGATGAGACAGACAAACAGTGACAGTGTGAGACAAAGGAGTGTGTCAGTGGTGAGTACTAAGTGTAGTGTGAGTGACTATTGGTGTGTACTGTTTACTGTGGAATTATTATAATCTTCCTAATAATGAATGATGATAATAGAATACTTGTTAGCCGTAACCAACACAGGGAATTGTCTATAAGAGTTCCCTTTAATAAGAAAGATGATAATAAACCTCAGGAGAAAGTTCACTTTAATAATACAACAACAACTGATGATGGTAAAGGGAGAGAGGGGAGTGTGTGGGAACTATCGAGGAATATGTCTCCTTAGTGTAGTGAGGAAGGTGCATTGTAGGATAGTGATTGAAAGAGTGAGAGAGAGTTACAAGGAGTTACAAGGAAAAGAAGTACCCTAGAAGACCTTACGATCCATACAAAGAGGGTACCTGTGGGTTTAGTTAGAGAGATGGGTGGGAGAGGAGCAGGGTGGGTTTAGGAAGGGAAGAGGGTGTATGTGTGGACCAGCAGATTTTCTCCTTGAGGTGTGTTGTGGAGAAATATCTGGAGAAGGGACTGAAGGACACTGTATGCTGCATTTATGGATTTGGAGAAAGCGTATGACACAATTGATCCAGAAGGTCTATGGAAAGTACTGAGAATATAATGGAGTGCCTGGGAAGTTATTGAGGGCAGTGAAGAGTTTATAATATTTTTATGAGGGTGCAAGAGCGGCAGTCAGGGTAGAATTGAATGTTGGGTTAAAGCAAGGTTGTGTAATGTCCCCGTAGATGGAGTCATGAAAGAGATACAAAGAAGAGCAGTGGATGTTGGAGGGGAGTTTAATAGCTGACTATTTACATAATATGGATGAGAACAGAATATACACAATAATCCTTATTATCTGTATATCCAATATACGTACAATACAACTTAGTAATACAATATAATACAAATATAAGTATGTTAAGGAGTGGTCTCTGCCTGTAAGGAAAAACGACACATAGGCCTATAAACTGGGGGAAATTATGGTCGCCCGTATGTAGGCCTATATGTGACAATATAAAGTAAGAAAATAATTGGTATTTTAATTATAGCGTCAAAACATATAAAGAAGGTTAGCCGTTTAAATGACTTATGGGTGAATTATTTAATGAATTTGTTGAGTAAATTCACAGATGAGGTTTGTGATGGTGATTTGTGCTTTATAATATTTTAATATATTATCTATAACTGTTTGATAGATTTTGTGAATGTGGATACTCAGCTTTTTGGAAAATAATGAAGCCCTACAAGTGTGGTTGGTTGGGAAGCTAACAAACCAATACCCCTACAAGTGTGGTTGGTTGGGAAGCTAACAAACCAATACCACTGTGGAAATGAACAGTGTATAACAGTCAACAACAACAATTATCCTAAAAAACTATAATAATAAGAGTAGTATGTGTATGTGTATTTCAAACAAGGCGCGTGTGTGTATGACGTAATAATGTATGTGTGTGTGTGTGTGTGTGTACAATGACAATATAGAGTAGTGTGTGTATGTGTGTGTGTAACAATGATAATATAAAGTAGTGTGTGTGTGTGTGTGTACAATGACAATATAGAGTAGTGTGTGTATGTGTATTTCAAACAAGGCGCGTTTGTATATGACGTAATAATGTGTGTGTGTGTGTGTGTGTACAATGACGTCATCACCAACACACACACACACACACACCAGCTGGTCCACCAAAACAACTCTTTGTCGCCAAGCCAGAACACACACAACACACCTCATCCAATTATTATTATTATTCTATTTCACACCTTTATTACTACACTCCTAGAACAACTAATGAGGTAATATGTAATACTAACACTCCATTAACCTTACCTGTGTGTACCTGTGTGTGTGTGTACTATAAATAAGGTGTTAATTAAGGGTTAAGAGTTAGAGTTAAGACGCCACTACTAACATTTTTATTAGTATTATTATCAGTAGTCTAATCAGTTACGTTGTTTTTTTGTGTGGTTATTTACGTCGTATTTTACAAATATTTTATATTATGGTGTTAAATAGGTGTAGGAATGAGTTAAATAAGGTTAAATTACTAATAATAAGACTTAACATTTTTATTTATCAGCAAATTAATCACTTACGTTGTTTTTTGTTGTTATTTACGTCGTATTTTACAAATATTTTATATTATGGTGTTAAATAGGTGTAGGAATGAGTTAAATAAGGTTAAATTACTAATAATAAGACTTAACATTTTTATTTATCAGCAAATTAATCACTTACGTTGTTTTTTTGTTGTTATTTACGTCGTATTTTACAAACATTATACATATAGTGTTAATTAAGTATGAATGAGTTAAATAAGGTTAAATTACTAATAAATAACTCGTTTATTATCAGATTTTCAATACAAAGAAAATCACCAAACCTTTGTTGTTGTTGTTGTTATTGTTGTTGTTGTTTTTGTTGACGTCGTATTTACACACACACACAGGTTACCAAATTTAATTAAGGTAAGCTTTGTACAACACCCACAGAAAATATATAATTATTAAAACAATAGAATTTAGGAAACTACCAGGAATTATAATATTTTATTATTATCAAGGTTTGTTGGTCCAGATGTTGTTGTTGTTGTTGTTGTTGATTTATACCCATCCCTTTGTTTCCATGTATGTATGTATGTATGTATGTATGTACTGGGCATGAAAAAATAAAAAAATAGTTATGCATTTTTCTTTCTAGAGCTTTTAGGTATTTTTATTGTATTGGAAATTCTTGTTGGTAATTACTACAATTTCAACTTCTAGTAAAAATGTATTGTACTGTATACTGTATTATATTGTGTGTTAATATATGTACATACAGTATACAGTTGCCTAAAAAGTTATTGTGACAACTATTGATACAACGTTAAATATATTAATGTCCATAGTTGTTTGTAGGGATTATAAGTATGTATTACAGAAGGATATGTATATTTCCTTCTGTTATACATGCTATATTATAAGTATGTATTACAGAAGGATATGTATATTTCCTTCTGTTATACATGCTATATTATAAGTATGTATTACAGAAGGATATGTATATTTCCTTCTGTTATACATGCTATATTATAAGTATGTATTACAGAAGGATATGTATATTTCCTTCTGTTATACATGCTATATTATAAGTATGTATTACAGAAGGATATGTATATTTCCTTCTGTTATACATGCTATATTATAAGTATGTATTACAGAAGGATATGTATATTTCCTTCTGTTATACATGCTATATTATAAGTATGTATTACAGAAGGATATGTATATTTCCTTCTGTTATACATGCTATATTATAAGTATGTATTACAGAAGGATATGTATATTTCCTTCTGTTATACATGCTATATTATAAGTATGTATTACAGAAGGATATGTATATTTCCTTCTGTTATACATGCTTATAGTCCATATACAAATAGTTGTGGATATTACTAGGGTTTAATAAAGTTCTATCAAGAATAGTCGCAGTACTTTTTTGGCAACTATACTATCCTACAGGTATAACTATGAATAAATCTCCGGTATAATTAGTGGGTAATTAAGGTAGAAAAACCGTATGTAATAACGGTAACTCATTCAATAATTACATTCATTTCTATATGTCAAATTTTTTCATCTTTTAATCTATCTATGTTTCCTCAGGCACCATAATTATGACCTCAATGTTGCGGCACCTAATATTAATCCATCCATCCATCCATCCATCCATCCATCCATCCATCCATCCATCCATCCGTCCGTCCATCCATCCGTCCGTCCATCCATCCATCCATCCATCAATCAATCATCCATCAATCATCCATCAATCATCCATCCGTCCATCCATTCATCCATCCATTCGTCCTATAGGTAATGTGGTGATGCAACAATCTAGTTCGCTGGATGGGAAGCTGCCGGTGTTTGTGTTTCCCCAGGCCCTGACCTTCTATGCTGGTGACCACACAACCCACAAGCAGATACTCACACTCTACAACCCTTATGACTTCCGCATCCAATATTCAGGTTCGGATATTGCAAATTTAACCATTATTATACTGTAAATCCTCACACTCTATAACCCCTATAACTTCCGCATCCAATATTCAGGTTCGGATATTGCGTTTTTTATTTAAATTTAACCATTATTTTGCAAAGATGTATATACTGTAAATCCTCACACTCTACAACCCTTATTTTGCAAAGATATATATAAATTCTCACACTCTATAACCCTTATGATTTCCGCATCCAATATTCAGGTTCGGATATTGCAAATTTAAACGTAATTTTGCAAAGATGTAAATCACTCGACCCACCGTAATGTATTTGTACCTTATCATTGTTGTGTTTCTGATACATACTGTATTTTGAATTGTTCTATTAATTTTAACAGTCCTATTTATGGTTAGAGTTTAAAGGTTATTTCTTACAGTCTGTAATTATACTATACATGATATAACAAACTTCACAATAACGTCTTTCTTATATAACTACAGTACCTCATATTTCTGGTTGAATTAGTTACGGATATACCGAAAAAAAATTTACCGACCATCTGATATAATGAACTTTGGTATATAATGTGGGTACAATAACTATAAATTAGATTAAATCATAAATACATAGATACCTGGTATACATACATACATACATACAACATACATACTGTAATACTTTAATGAAATAGTTGTTTACTTACCTTAGTTCCAAGCTCAAAATATAACTCCAAGCCTCACATACCTTAACCTGTAGATAGAAAAGAATATTAGAAAAAAAAAAGTAAATTATTCAAAGTACAGTACAATAAATAGATAAATGGAATCTGGATACATATACTACTACTACTACATATGTGATGCAAATAAAATGATATTATATGAAAAAATATAACTGTTCTATGCAAATTGGAGGCTATCTATATATTCCTCAAAACTCTACCAGGACACAGACTATTAATTTTAAGCTTCTATGAGTGGGAGATTTATTTTGCAGCATTATTTTGGGGTTTGCCGGTGCTGTGCAATACGATATTCTTACTGCTCATTTTCTTAGCATATACTGTATATATCTATATCTATATACGTACTGTACTATGCAATGTAACATATATAATGCTCCTTGTGTCCCCATTTTTTGTTACAGAAGTATTTACTGTATTATTTTTTGTTACAGAAGTATTTACTGTATTATTGTGTTTGTGTAATTTGACAGTACTATGCAACAACCCATCCTGCTTCACGGTGGACCCACCCAAGGGCTTCATCCGGGCCAAGAATTCAGTGGACATGATCGTCACCCGGACCAACGTTAATGTAGCCGAGGCGTCGGAACGAGACCGCTTCCGTATTGCCGTCTCTGAGGATGGTAGTCGATTGGTGTGTATGGCATTGTTTGTTTATTGTTCTTAATGTTATTGTTAAAGTTCCTCAAGCTGTCTGGCCGAGCAGCCCCGATGTTCTTACTGTTATTATTACTACTACCGGTACTGTATTATCATCAGTACTGTACTCCAAACAGGTGATTGGGAAGAAAGATGTACCGGCTATACTTGTGAAAGGTGTGCCGGAACCTCGTAGCAGCGGAAGTGACAGTGACCAGTTCCAATCCGTCCGGGCACCTTCCTCCCACACCGGTGCTGCTCCTCCTCCTTCACTCACTACTCATCCCATCACGGCATATGAAGGTCGGTCAGTCGCTCAACCTACTCTTTGAACACTCATTTATTTCTTTATATGTGCTTATTATCCCACCTCTCAAATCACCTTTTTCCCAGGGCGTCGTATGACCTCGCTGTTGCGGCGCCTAAAAAATATCAATCAGTCAGTCAATTTTTCTTTGCACCCCTTCACACACACCTTATATATTTCCTTTCCTCACCTCTTTGCACCCCTTCACACCAGAGCTAATGTTTTTCCCTTTCCTTTCTTCAGTTATCCCTCCTTGACTTTTTTTTCCTTCATGCTTTCTGTCCCTCCTCTTTCTCCTTTTTTACTATAAGGTCTTTCTGGCCTGTCATAATTTTATTTCTACTTTACTATCCATTCCCTTAAGTCCAGTCTACTCTTGCAACACTTGAATACATATCCCTATGCTACACTATCTACTAATTTCTCTAAACTAAGCTACATAACAGATCCTCTCCTTGTATATTGTATTGTAGTACAGTAGACTGTTTCCTGGCATTGTTTGGAGGAAATACAAACCTCACCAATTGACTACAAGAGAGTAACATCTTAATCAATTCTTCTGCACCTTTTTTCAGGAACTAGAGGACCAAGTCTATTACTAGTGGGTGGAGCTGTGGTATGTCTGGCTGGCCTACTGCTGCCCACACAGGGTGAAGGTGTCCCAACTACTCTCCCAGCCTACCTACACCTCCATGCCAATGTCAAAATTGTCCTCGCATATGCTCTAGGTAAGCTCTAATCTACAATAACAGACCCTTGGTAAAAATCTCACTTTGACTTAAAATGTAACATGACTGTAGCATATTTAGCATCAACTTCACATAACTATAATGCCGAGTGATCTCTTGTCAATGTTGCTTCACAGTTTGACAATAGGTTGTCTGTTCTGGAAGAATGGCAGATACAATTATTACTTTTATTAATTGAGCTTTTTAAATCCAAACATTGCTTAAAGTTTTGTATTTGGAGTGCTTGTGAATTCACTTAAATAACAATTAACATTCAGATCTATAAAGCATCCGGTTATTATTATAATTATTATTACTATTATTGGTAAATTAGAAGCTACAGTACTCATTTCTCCAAGTTTGACCAATTAAATTGAAGTAAGCTAATCAGTTTCTTAGTATAATTTGGGAGAAGGTGCCATACATTTCAGATGGAAGCACTATATAGTAAATCTGTCATGTCATAATGTTTTATAATACAGGGACTTAGCTAGATAATGTGTTTCTTTGTGTAGAGTATAACCATTGTAGATTAAAGTGAGTTTTCTCTACTTCAACAGGACTTTTAACATATGCTATTCTACGCCCTACATAGCCTAGACTCCCTGGAGGACGAGAACGAGGGTCAGAATGTGAATTAATTCTCACACACACACACACACACATACACACTTGAAAACTAAACCTATGAATGAAATTAACATATTCAAGTGATAAATAATTAGATATTACAACATCTAGAATGTGATGTGTCTTTATAAATCAGCCAAAATATTGTAAAGAAACTAAATACATTCATTGTAACATTCTAAAATGAAGTACAGTATCTGTTTAATTCTTTATGCTTCCAAATGTACAGTTTTGAACAGAAGTCCCCTCCTTTATCTTTTATTTTCATAATTATACATTAATTAAGGGAATAACTGATCAACTCTGGAACACACTACCATCTTCCTTCTTTACTACAACTTATATTCCTTTAAACACAATGTACTGTACTGTATGTGTCTGGGCATCTCATATGAAACTGGATATTAGGTTTTTGAACACCTCATTCTGTTTTTATTTTATTTGTGAGGACATTAGTAAGTCCTTAATTGCATCAGTTTAGAAAATAATATAATATCTGATGATTGTACGAACTTTTTATGTGGGTATGGTGTAGTGATATTATCCATGTACAGTTGGACACAGGAATTCGAGGTACTGTATAGCTCAAGTGAAAGATGGTCAATTTTTCCCAATATCAAGTTCCTTAGTGCCAAATAGGAGACACCAGGGGCAGAAGTCAGTATTGAGGATGGTAATAAAAAGCAACTACCTGATAATAGACACTGGTTACTCAAATGGGACAAGTATATTTCACCTGGACTGTAGTACAATTCCTGTGTCCAACTGTACAACAACACTATGACCATTACTGTATATCCTTGTAATGGTACAAAACATACTCACCAACATTTGGTAATAATAATAAATTTGCAAAATTTGGCCCAAGAAATAATAATGACAAAGTATGGATTCATGTACAGTTGCCTTCAAAAGTTTTTATTCACATGGGAGTGATGATGATGATGATGATGATGATGTGATAAAAACATGTGATGACTTCCTTCTAGTAATGAGTTAAACTAACCTACTTACTTTATTTTTATGACCAGGGTTAGTTAGCAACAGTTTCTAATGGGTTATAAGAAGGTTATCAAAGTAACAAATGAAGAGTTAAATACAAGTATAAAACGAGGGCCACTCATGTGAATTACAACTTTTGAAGTCAACTGTACTGCATGTAGGATAATATATGGAAAATGATAAAGTTGTTGGCAATCATTATAGGATATGCTCAATCCTGTATGCAAATCTTTAGCTGTGACAACGTATATGCAAGCAGTTTGTATTATTGTATAGGTACTGTATATGTAATGGGGCCACAGCCAGCCACACCTAACTGCTCTCAACCATTTACAGAAATATTTGTTTACTCTGTTTTACAGCTGATGGTATAAATTTCTGAAAGGAATGAGAAAGTTGTCTGTATAAATATTCATGATATTAATGATGATAGATTACTCCATAGACACACTAAGACAGAGCCATCGTACCAGTACCACACCAATGTCAATACCACCATTGTTCTTATTTACAACTCTTAATACTGTACAAAGGTTCACATGCATCCCAGAAGAAGTGTTTGTGGAATCCCAGGCAGTGTCATGTAGACGTCAATCTTGGGGCTGTAGAAAATAACATATTGTCAGGTCCCGATGCTCAAGGTATGAAGCCCAGAAATATATTATATGGTCGTCAAACCCCAGGCATCAGGACCCCATGATTGATATGTTCTTGTCTATGCCCCGTGGAGTGAATCGAAGTCAGTAATTTTCCTTTGACTGATTGTTGTAAGTACAGTACAGACATATTAATGAAACATGAAGTTATAGTATGCATAATATACCATACTTCTATATACAAAATATTACCATTTACTTCAGTTAGAGTGGGAATCAGTCATAGTATATATAACTATCTGAATTTCTGACTTATGGGAGTTTATTCTTCCCTAAGTGTACAGAAGGTTACATTTTGCTTATACAGTATATTATGTACTGTACAGTACTACACACTGATTATCTTGCCTGTACTGTATACTGTACCATTGGAAGTTATAAGCTTTCAATCATCTACTTTCCATTAGTGAAGACTTTTCTATACCTACTTGATTTCTTTACACACAGTCTGTTACACATCCATATTATCAGTGTACAACAAGAGTGTTTCTGTATCATACATAACTTGTCTACTCTTAACAGTATGCAGGAACTCATAAACATTCTGTACACAAAGTACACTACTGTACACTGTAATGTGTGTACTAGACTGAACAAAAATTTTTTACGACAGACAAAAAATGTTTTGAGCACTGACTTGAAATGATAGCAGTCATTGTGTTTATTTTGAAACTTAATCACCCACAAAAACACACTCATATCATGAAGGGTAATCATTAATCAAACACATTCACTATACCCAGAAGGCAAATTAATAACCTCTGGTACAACACTTCCTAAGTTGTAAAGGTTATAATAACACAGTACATGTATGTACAGTTGACAGCACAAGTTGGCTTCATTTCCACCTGTGTATGTATGAGCTATTGTGATGTAACACAATTTGAATGCAGAGATGATAAATATACTTCTCATATGGTAAATTTTATATGTTAGAATAGAAACTGGTTCAGAATGCAACTCCCTGGTCATATTAGCTTTAACAAGTACATTTGTAATCCACAATCTCTAGCCCACCTAAGTTGAAGCACGAGATCTAGAGCTGATGGTTTCTGGACGACAGCCCACCCAAAGCCTTCACTGGTTTGATATGTGTGTGGCCTCATGATAATTTGGGTGGGCTGTTGTTATCCAGAAACTGCCTGATTCAGATCCGGGGCTTCAACTCAGTTGGGCTGGGGATTGTGGATTGCAAGTGTACATGTGATGGACACGAATTTATGCTGCCGGCTGTACATAACTTGGCAGTTGAGGTGATGGCCATTTTGTTGGTGGATATAAAGTACCATGGATTACCAAACTTACATTTCAAAAGGTTGGAAAACTTTTATATTATATTATGATGGTTTTCATCACTTTACCTTCAACTTTTAATGACATTACCAGGAAACATTAGAAATTTAAACAATCCGCTGTGAATAACCAGGAAAGTGGCATCAGTCATTTTCACTCAACCTTCCCAGATTTTGGAATCGAAAACAGGTATTATGTAATGTTAATTTTAAACTTTTGTATGTTAATGTAAAATGGGAATGTAAGTACACCCTGCTGTACTGTAATGTAAATGTAACAATTCCTTTTTCTCTGTATTTTTTATTTTTTATCAAAGATTTTAAGATTATACAAATTATGCCTTAAACGTATTTTGATAACCCCGAGAATATTTATATCATAGTAAATATCTTGGTAATAAAGAACAACACGTGTATGATTTTGCAGCACCTCATAATAATAATAATTGAGGAAGTTGAGTTGACGTAAGGTGTTGTTGTTGTACGATTATATTTTTATTTATTAACGATTTATTTGCACGATGGCAGAAAAGTGTCGGTGGTTATTTGATTGTGGCTGTACAGTACATTACACACCCATAGACAAAGTGGTGGATAATGGTTTTACACACAACTAAAACAACAGCAATGCATTATAATTAAGGAATTATCACTGTATAATTTATTTTCTGAGAACCTTCGAGGCAGCCTTCCCCTATATAGTACAGTATCATAATTATCAACATTATAATGACGTAGCACCTAATAGTTTAATTATAGATATGGTACAATGTTGGGTGAATTTGGAGCAACCGATTCCTCCAACTTAGTCCAAGCAACAGACCACCATTAGTGTTATAAATCGAGTACTGCTGTTTCCTGGCATACTTTGGAGGAGGATTCAAGGGACTCTTAATTAAAGGTAACAAAAGTCTACTACTTACCCCATTAATAATTTTAAGTTTTTACCTTTTATGATGCGATGAGAGACAGTAGTAGTAACTTAAACTGTCCCTTTTTTCTTTTCATTTCCTTACTGCTTGCTGTCACACCTCTCTATCACCTTTTTCTGGCGCTATAGGACCTCAATGTTGCGGCGCCTAATATCCATCAATCAAATTAAATCAGTAGTAGTAATTCCCGGCCTCTTATTTTTGAGGTCCCTTACTGGAGCTCTATGAATCCTCCAAACTACTCCAGGCAACAGATTCCCTATTCGAAACACTGAAGCGTTTTGTGGCCTGGATTATTTGGAGGGTTCATAGAGCACCAGTGAGGACCCTCAAATGTTTTAATTAATTAATAAGTTTTAATAAGTTACACAGCAATGAGATATGCAAATTGTTTATTATCCAGACTATAATATTATAGTAGATGAGCAAGTAATAAGTTGAAAGAGTCATTTTTTTGGCAAAGTGCAGACATTTTTCATTTAAATTGTGTAACTTTGAGTAGATAAGAAAAAACTGAATGGTTCGTTGGGCTAAAAGCATGTTGTTTACATTGAGGAAAGGGTTGCCAGCGTCGCTATTTTCACGCCCAATTGGGCTTTTTTCACGCCTATTTGGGCTACTTATACCCATTTAGTGGCAGGGTTACAAATCGTACTAATAAATTACTCTATACCTATATATATATTATTTATTACTGATATATACCACGCTTAAATGCTGATAATTATCCGTTAATTTGCGCCAGACGTCGATAATAAATCTGATTATAATAATAAGTAATAAATATTTGATGACGGATTGGAGGCCGGGGTACATTATTACCAACTGTATACTGTTTCGACCCCTGTAGGTCAATGTAATTACTCTACCTATCTAGGCTACCTGTGTGTGTGTGTGTTCATGTGTGTTTGTGTGTAAAGAACTGTTAACTATACACGTTGCTTTCTGGTAGTCAAGTTTTCCCCGTATAGGCTACCATAAAAATTTAACTTGTATATTATTATGGTTAGTTTTGTGTTAGGGTAAGTCGTTTCAGGGTAAAATGAGCTGGAAAAGGCAATGAAACTATTTTTCAGGATATCCTATAGTTAGATTTATCGCTACAACCCAATTAAGCATCATTATGAGTTTTTTTGGTGAGTATCCCCCTAGATAAGTCCAACCAGTATACAGTTGGTAATAATGAAGTATTTGTGGTAATTACCTTAAAAAGTGGGTTGAAAATACCTTAGATGGAACCAAATTACCTTAAATCCTGAACTATAGGTGACTATTTAAACATATTTTTAAGCCTTGACACACGATATTTTTATGAAATTATAATAGTTTTTTACAGCAATGCATTTTTCTTTTACGACAACCCATGAAATAACGGAAGAATTGATTTTTATGTGTAATGTAAGGTAAAAAGGGAAATTTTGATGTGTAATTTAAGGTAAAAAGGGAAATTCTGATGTGTAATTATATATAAAGGGAAATTCTGATGTGTAATCGATGGTAAAAGGGAAAATTATGATGCTAAAGATGATAATAAATATACAACTACAACAGTATATTCAGATATAAACAGGGAATTATTGAGGCAAAATAAAAAAATAAGGGAAATTCTGATATGAAAACTGGGGTAAACTTGGCAACCCTGACTATAGATGGCGGGAAAAAAAATACCTACTACTGGCAACACTGACTATAAATGGCGGGAAAAAAAACTAGCCAACAACTGTAGTGATTTCTGTATCTACTTCACACTACAAACAAATTAATTTAAATCATTTTTAGTTCAATTTTATGGGCTAAAACCTTCAGAATTATGGCCAAACAAGAGGATAAGCTGTTTTCTACAATGGTAATTAATATAGGTCTTATGTCTGTCCTTTAAAACGTATATATATGTTTTAAATTATATATACCGGTATATATATATATTTTAAGTTATAGCCTATGTTATTTTTGTTATAATATTTTTTTCTACTACGGTAAATAATAAAGGTCTTATGTCTGTCTTTTAAAACGTATATATATATGTTTTAAATTATATATATATATATATATATATATATATATATATATATATATATGTTAAGTTATATTATTTATTTTTAAAGTTATATATTTAATTAATAAGGTATAGGTTTAATAATGGTATTTCTACATAAAAAGTTCCATTTACAATTTACAATTTGTATACGGTATATTTCACAAGGGGACAATGTAATATAGACACACACACACACACACACA
The DNA here is from genome assembly GCA_034508575.1 of Petrolisthes manimaculis. Lineage (NCBI taxonomy): Eukaryota > Metazoa > Arthropoda > Malacostraca > Decapoda > Porcellanidae > Petrolisthes > Petrolisthes manimaculis. Next base: position 21,770 of record JAWZYT010001690.1, read on the forward strand.
CACACACACACACACACACACACACACACACACACACACACACACACACACACAGACAGATAGAGAGAGAGAGAGACAATGTAATATATTTATGTGTAATGAATTTAAGAGGAAATTGTAATTATTTTGGGTATAATAGCATATTGAAAATTTCAGTTATATATAGAGCCTAAGTTCAGTGTTTTCCTGCCATTGTAAACATTGGACAGTACCAGTAGTCTGCCCAGGTTAGGTCCCGGTAGTCTGCCCAGGTTAGGTCCTGGTAGTCTGCTCAGGTTAGGTCCTGGTAGTCTGCCCAGGTTAGGTCCTGGTAGTCTGCCCAGGTTAGGTCCTGGTAGTCTGCTCAGGTTAGGTCCCGGTAGTCTGCCCAGGTTAGGTCCTGGTAGTCTGCTCAGGTTAGGTCCCGGTAGTCTGCCCAGGTTAGGTCCCGGTAGTCTGCCCAGGTTAGGTCCTGGTAGTCTGCTCAGGTTAGGTCCTGGTAGTCTGCCCAGGTTAGGTCCTGGTAGTCTGCCCAGGTTAGGTCCTGGTAGTCTGCTCAGGTTAGGTCCTGGTAGTCTGCTCAGGTTAGGTCCTGGTAGTCTGCCCAGGTTAGGTCCCGGTAGTCTGCCCAGGTTAGGTCCTGGTAGTCTGCCCAGGTTAGGTCCCGGTAGTCTGCCCAGGTTAGGTCCTGGTAGTCTGCCCAGGTTAGGTCCTGGTAGTCTGCCCAGGTTAGGTCCCGGTAGTCTGCTCAGGTTAGGTCCCGGTAGTCTGCTCAGGTTAGGTCCTGGTAGTCTGCTCAGGTTAGGTCCTGGTAGTCTGCTCAGGTTAGGTCCTGGTAGTCTGCTCAGGTTAGGTCCTGGTAGTCTGCCCAGGTTAGGTCCCGGTATGGTATGTTTATATGGAGCCATGTTATGTACAGTGACCAGCATTAATAAGTTATACAGTGTTGGTTGAAGATTTGAACACTCCAATCCAACAATGAAGTAATTACAATAGAGATTTTATTATACATTTATTTACTGTCAGAGAGAGAGAGAGAGAGAGAGAGAGATTGTGTGTGTGTGTTGAGAAAGAGAAAGTGAGTGGGTGTTTGTGTGTGGAGAGAGTGAGAGAGAGAGAGATTGTGTGTGTGTGTGTGTTGAAAGAGAAAGAAAGAGAGTGAGTGAGTGGATGTTTGTGTGTATGTGGGGAAAGTGTGTGTGTGTGTGTGTTGAAAGAGAAAGAAAGAGAGTGAGTGGATGTTTGTGTGGATGTGGGGAAAGTGTGTGTGTATATGTGTGTGTTGAAAGAGAAAGAAAGAGAGTGAGTGGATGTTTGTGTGTGTGTGTGTTTTGAGAAAGGTCAGCATTCAGCAGCTTTTGCAATGATCAACTCTTATTGTCGTTGCTATACTGTTTTTTTTTGTATTATTATTATTATTATTATTATTATTATCCAAGCAGCAATAGGGCAAAATTATTCTTGTTCATTTGGTCCTGTTGTTATTATCCCACTTAAAAGTTCATTTGTTTATATTATTAAAATGGTCATCCTTCTATTGTTACATTAATTAGTATCTACTGTATGTATGTTATTTTCACACACACATTTAAACTCTCCACTCTCCCCTCACACACACACACACACACACATATTTAAACTCTCCACTCTCCCCTCACACACACACACACACACACACATATTTAAACTTTTCCTCTCCCCACACACACATTTATATTTTAACTCTCCACTCTCCCTTCACACACACACACACACACACACACACACACACACACACACACACACACACACACACACACACACACACACACACACACACACATCTGGTATACATAATGCTGACTCCTTCACACAGTCAGCATAACATTTCCACCATTCCCTTTACTCCTTCAGCAATCCTTCCCTCCTTCCCTCCTTCTTTCCCTCCTTTCTTCCTTCCTTCCCTCCTTCCTTCCTTCCCTCCTTTCTTCCTTCCCTCCTTCCTTCCCTCCTTCCTTTCTTCCTTCCTTCCCTCCTTTCTTCCCTCCATCTTTTCCCTCCTTCCTTCCCTCCATCATTCCTTCAATATCTAACATTTCGTCACGGAAGAAGTTTAACAATACTGTACCACCCTCACTCAACCACTCACTAATGACTTGTTGGCAACCTCTTATTAATGTGACCTGCTGACTTCTAGATAACCTCTCCACTCGCTCACTTGTTGAATATCACTCAGGTCATTCTTTATCTATCACAACTTGGTACAGTGTGGAGCCTTCCTTATCAGCAGACTCGGCCATTGAAAAAAATATATATATATACCGGTACTGTACTTGTAAATTCTTATTCAAGCAAGCATGGCGGAAAAAGAATGCTTTAATTTATACTGGGAGAGAAGTGAATTTTTGAGCTTTGGTTCACTTCCTGGATGTCATTGTTACTATGCGTTTGAGAACTTCATTACTCACGAGGTTAGTTACGGAGTTAATATTTTATTGTTGACAAAAATTACAACACACAAATCTGTGAACATAATAAGGCTTTGTATTGAGTAAATAATATAATATGTAAGTTACCCAAGATCATTCAGAATACAAGAAACATAGACAGATAGATATTTGTTTGTAAAAAGTCACTACATACTGTCACTTATGCATTCTCTGGGGCAAATGATTCCTCCAAACTATTTCAGGCAACAGGATACCATTATATTTCTTCATTTGGGTCTGTTTCCTGGCATACTTTGGAGGAATCAAGGCACTCCAATGTAAGTCACTTGTACAGTATATCCTCTTAATAGTATTAGATTTTTTCAGAGTAGGACCATTTTTACTGGCCCCTTTCCTCAAAACTTTGTCTCTTAATTAACTATACATCCTCCTAATATGGTTTAGTATTTTCAGAGTGGGATCATTTTTACTGTCCCTCTTCCTCAAACTTTGTCTCTTAATTAACTATACATCCTCCTAATATGGTTTAATAATGCAGTTTAATGTTTATATCATCTTAATACGGTTTAATATTGGTTTAATATTTTCAGAGTGGGATAATTTTACTGCCCCTCTTCTCCAAACCTTTGTCAGTTTAATATTTACATCCTCTTTATACAATTTAATATTTACATCATCCTAATATGTATTAATATTTTCAGAGTGGTAATATCTTGTTGCCACCTTCCCCTAACTGGTTCATGTGTGACTCCGTGGACTGTCGCTCCGAGGATGGACTCATGGTCACGGCTTCCTTCAAGTCCATTGTTGTCTATCATGTCACCCCCGACGAAAGACTACCTAAGATCCTTAAGGTAAAGTGTTCGTGTGTGTGTGTGTGTGTGTGTGTGTGTGTGTGTGTGTGTGTGTGTGTGTGTGTGTGTGCGTGTAGGTGTGTGTATGTGTGTGTGTGTGTGTATATGTGTGTGTGTGTGTGTGTGTGTGTGAAAGAGCCCAAAATTTAACTATGTAATGACTCAATTGTGTGTGTGTGTGTGTGTTTATGGAAGAGCCCAAATTCTAACTGTATAATGACTCGTGTGTGTGTGTGTGTGTGTGTGTGTGTGTGTGTGTGTGTGTGTGTGTGTGTAAGAGCCTAAATGGAGTTAACTTATCACTCGCAATCATTATATAAACTCCTTGTATTCTTTTGTATTCTCTTGTATTCAGTATTCCTTGTATTCTCATGTATTCAGTACCATATCCTTGTATTCTACTGTATTCTCATGTATTCAGTATCCTTGTATTCTTTTGTATTCTCATGTATTCAGTATCCTTGTATTCTATTGTATTCTCATGTATTCAGTATCCTTGTATTCTATTGTATTCTCTTGTATTCTTTTGTATTCTCATGTATTCAGTATCCTTGTATTCTATTGTATTCTCATGTATTCTTTTGTATTCTCTTGTATTCAGCATCCTTGTATTCTTTTGTATTCAGATGATTCCATACAACAACAAGAAAGTGTTTGTGGTGCGTGTGTGTCCCAACGCCAACGACCCCGACTTTGGCCACAGTGTTGCCAGCACCGGGGAGGGAGGGGAAGTCAAAGTTCACAACCTTCACAACGGTACCGTCACTGCACACCATAACCACCAACAGGTAAATATTATATAACCTACACAATTTTTCCATGCGTAGACTTTTCAATATTTACAAAGCTGGGACAATGCATCTTTTAATATTTTCAAAACGGGTAAATACACTTTCTTTTCATCCATAAACTCAATATTTACAAAGCTGGGACAATGCATCTTTTAATATAATGTATAGCTTTCAATATTTTCAAAACAGGGACAATGTATCTTTTAATATAATGTATAGCTTTCAATATTTTCAAAACTGGTAAATACACTTTCTTTTCATGCATAAACTCAATATTTACAAAGCAGGGACAATAGATCTTTTAATATCATGTGTAGCTTTCAATATTTTCAAAACATGTACAGTTAATGTTTTAATATCATAACTACTTTATATAGCTTTTGATATTTATGAAACAGAGACAATGCATCTTTTAATATCATGTATAGTTTTCAATACGTATCTTATTACTCTATTTTTTTTCGTATCTTTCAATATTTGCAAAACATGGGCAGTGCATCTTTTTTTAATATCATATATAGCTTTCAGTATTTACAAAATGGGGACAATGAATATTTTAATACCATGCAGAACTCTCAGTATTTACATAATGGGGTCAATGTATCTTTTAACTTCACACACGAAAAATGACAATATAACTGTATGTTATTCCCCTTCAGGACTCATCAGTGAATGGAATATGTTGGGGCAGTGTGGGTGATGAGGCAGTGGTGGTTAGTGTTGGTGGAGGAGGACGTATGATTGTGTGGCAGCCAAAGTTTGGAGTCCATCAAATGTTTACCTTCAAGCAGTTCAAGGAAATTTCTCTTGTGGAAGTCAACCCAAAGAGTCCATCACAGGCAGTATTGGCTGCTGACAGGAACATTGCTCTTGTTTCAATAAAAGGTTTGTTTTATCACAACTCTCATTAAACATTCGGATCGTGGGCTGAATATTTTGGGTGAGTGTGTGTGTGTCAGATGAGGACTGCTGACTCTCCTCACCTACAAAACAGAACAAGAGAGAGGTCCAAAATCATGTCCAATTTAGTTTGAAATACCTACCTAGGTGAAATCCTGTAGATTGGTGAGGGTTGAGTGCTCTCCTGAGGGAAGGAAGCATTACATTGAGAGGCTTCAAAAGAACAATGTCCAGTGTCATAGTGATAAAAGAGAAAGAGTTATACAACTTTGTGGCTAAGAGAGAGTACTGTACTGTAATCTGAATAATATTGAATAACACAAGCCGGGAGTAACATTGGCTGCTCTTCAATGAGAGAATGAGTTGAAAATAAAATGATGAATACAACTAATTTTTGCCGACACTGTACATCGAGGGTGTACTACAATGTATTTCTTTTATTTACACACAGATGGGAAAGTGTTGACAATGCTCCAGGGTCACGACTACAATGTGTACTGCATGAAGTGGTACCCGGGTGAAGAAAGCAGTAGTAGTCCCTTTACAGAAGAAGCCTTTGTCACCAACAGCCGAGCAGAAGCCATGATGAACACTGGCAAACGAACACCAAAGCCTTCACACAAACCACTGCCCAATGGTAATGTCACAAAGGGTTTATATATCTCTCTCTCTCTCTCTCTCTGTTTATATGGTTCAAGATATCATGAATGAGAAAGCCATGGTGGTCAATTTAGGGTTCATAGTTAATAATTCGATTCATTGGGTCGTATGCAAGAACATCCGTGGTGTTGACGATGGCATGGTACCGTTGTGTAGTTGTCATACCAGTACCGTGAATGTTCTTGCATACATCTCATTGTATGACACAGACAAGTACAACTAACTATATAGTACAGTAACAGCAGGAAGGATAGTACATATGAGTATCACATATTTTGGGAGTGTAATTTGTTTATATTTCTTACTATTATTATTCCTTTCCATTCCTTTTATTATCACAGTTACAGTAATTCTGTTATATTTCTTACTATTATTATTTCTTTCCATTCCTTTTATTATCACAGTACAGTAATTCTGTTTTATTTCTTACTATTATTATTTCTTTGTATCACTACTTCCGTGTACTTTGCCATGACAGAGGGTGATAATAATAAAGATAACTGGCGCAACAACAACAGCAACAACAGTCATGATGCCACTCCGAGTACTGGACCTTTCTTGGCTTCCTCTGACTATGGTCGTAATGTATTGGTGTGGGATCTCACGGCCAAAAAGTTCGTCACAAAATTCAACGTTCCTTTCTCAACTTCAGGATACAAGAAGCAGACAGTGGTGAGTAGTTTGTCTGTGTGTTGGCTATACTGTATATACCAACACTGTACTTATACCCTTAATATATAATAATGTTCCACTGATTACCACCTCCATGTCAAAAGTAATAATAATATACAGTATTTTATGCAATATGTCTGTGAATGGTTTCCAGTTTTCCAATTTGAAGAATGATAAAAATTAGGGTATATTTTTGAAGTTTCTCTCTCTATCTATCTATCTATCTATCTATTTCTCTCTCTCTCTATCTATCTTCTTACTCCCATCTCTCTCTCATAGCTTTAGAAACTGTTGCTGGGTATCCAAAGAACAGTTACAATACTGGTACTTTTTAAACTGGTAAAATATAGTATAGTACAGTATGATAGCAAAGTAAAAGATACAGTAGTAAAAACTTGGAGATAGATAGATAGATAGATAGCATACGAGTAAAATATGTTGTGATCCGTCAGGGAAAAGATAAAGGAGTAGATAAACAACATATTCCCTTGGCTTGGCACAACACACAACTCCTCTCATCAACCATCCGAGGGGAGCTACTCAATTGGACACTATGGCCTGGATCGGCTAAATACAAGGTAAGAATTAAGCTCGGCTGATCATAAAGTGGTGAAGTATGTATGTATTCATGCTCTTATTTTGCTTATTTTATATTAAGGGGTTTCTGATTAAGGTTCTGTTAATGTTTCTGATTCCTTCAAACTGTGCCAGGAAACAGATCCCTATTAGTACCACTGGGGGCGTCTGTTTTCTTTATACATGTAGTTAGGAAGAAAAATCAATAGCCTTCCAATTTACCAACAAGATAATCTCCCCTTAGATATATGTCAGTGTTATATTGAGGATTCTACTGTATTATTATTATATTTGTTTATTAATATTGCAGACCCTTCACCATACACACCATACACGTGATACGAGACCTTACTATACTGTGCCTCTGTTAGTGGAAAGTATTAATTAGTATTAATATTGAGGGTCTTACTGTATTATTATTTTGTTTACTAATGTTACAGACACTTCACCATATACACCATACATGCCTCTGTTAGTGGAAAGTATTAATTAGTATTAATATTGAGGGTCTTACTGTATTATTATTTTGTTTACTAATGTTACAGACACTTCACCACCTTCACTCCAGAGTGTTATATACCATCCATGTGATAGGAGACCAGGCCATCACCACTGGACAAGATCGTTACTTCAGAGGTTATGACTTGTCCATTGGATCTCACTCCTTCTCTCTGCCCACGCTGGGAGGGTTTTCCACTTCACTCTCCTTCTGTCCCCAGGATGCAAACAGGCAAGTAGTTTTGGACTCAATAATATTGCAATGAATGGTGTATTAAGTGACTCATTGATTGCAAACCACCAATCTAATAATAATGTTATACTACAGTTACATAGTCTTACATTTTCTATATGTTGTAACAAACCTTCAAAAACAACAGTGTGTGTACAAATGTTTGTGGCCAATAATAGTACAGGTGAAATATACTTGTACCATTTGAGTAACCAGTGTCTATTATCAGGTAGTTGCTTTTTATTGCCATCCTCAATACTGACTTCTGCCCCTGATGTCTCCTATTTGGCACTAAGGAACACACACACACACACACACCCACCATCCTCAATACTGACTTCTGCCCCTGGTGGTGTCTCCTATTTGGCACTAACGAACTTGATATTGGGAGAAATGGACCATCTGTCACTTGGGCTATACCTCGAATTTAACAGTATCCTTTGTGTAACGAATCATTTCCCACCTTACATGTTCATATAAATATAATTCCTTTCCATTTTAATATCAGACTTGCCATTGGATCTCAGGAGAACAGCTTAAGAATTCTCAACTTTGGAGGTGAAATTCCCCTACAGACATTGACAGTGTGGCAGAAAATTAAAGGAAAGATTTACACGGTAAGTACAATGGCTTCCACTAGTAATAGTATTTAGAAAGATTACAGTTGTTAATATTATCCTTTCCTGTTCCAATAAGGGATGAGTGAGTGAGTGAGTGAGTACAATTACCTCTACTATACTCTGTTCAAAACTTGTGTTCCATTTTCCTCTATCTATCTGTCTCTATTTCTATCTATATCTTTCTATCTATCTCTATCTGTCTCTATTTCTATCTATCTCTTATCTGTCTATCTATTTCTATCTATCTAAGCATAAGAGGCCAGCGGAACACAAGTTTTGAACAGACTATAGTACCAATATTTAAATAGAATATATAGTTGTTAATATTATCCTTTCCTGCTCCAATAAAGGATGAGTGAGTTGAGTACCACACAATTGTATTTTTAGTAACAAGTACAGAGTTCGGTGGTAATTGTTCTTTATAAATACTGTATCAAGTAGCATTTCTTTCATGGAACTTTAATAATTCATAAGTGGTGTTGACGATGGCATGGTACCAGTACTGTACAATTATGGAGCCGGCATACCGATACTCCGCCCCTGTTAACACCACACATGTACCTGCCCTGTGTATTGTTGTATTTTGTTGTTGTTTTGCCACAGTTGTCTTGGCATCCGGAACATGAAGGTCGCTTGTTGTTTGGCACGGCATCTGGTCAGGTGGGATGGACAGATACAGCCACCGGACACATCTCCTCCTTTGCATACTATCACCAGAAGTCCGTGTACAAGGTGGAGTGGGCGCCCAGAGTGTGTCCACAGAACTTAGGTATGTTGGAGAGGAATAATTGTACCCTCAAATGTCTGTACCGGGATATGTGTTAAAAGTTTGCAAAATGTGAGGATAGCGGTCCCTCCCTATTAGTCTGCCCATTCGAGGGTCAACTGTACAGTGTTGGTGGTAAATCTGGAGCAACTGATTCATCCTTAGCTATTCCAAGCAACTGGATACCATTAATTTTGTTAATCTGGTCCTGTTTCCTGGCATACTTTGGAGAAATTAAGACTCTAATGTACCAAAAGTATACTATACCCTTAACCAGGAATGTGGGATTTGTCAGATTTTGAGTAGACACTGTTAACCACAATTTTTGGTTCGACTGATGGACGTTGCAGAGTCACTCACTCCTGTTTGTGGTTAATAGAGGCAAAGAAATACCACTACAGTATTTGTATTACTCCTTGGACATCAGTGTACTGTACCAATTCTTTCAAACCATACCTAGAAACAAATTAGGTCAGCATACAAAGAGAGGATCTAGTTTATAATATACACTAGGATACTTTAAATGAATCAATATCCTCCAATATACTGATAATACACTACAATACTGTACTACCTTATTGTATAAAGTTATCTACAGAATTGAGAAATAGAAATACTTAGAGAAATAAACCAATTCAGCAAGAACTAAATATATTATGCCTTAAACTAGACTGGAGTACAGTAGGTTAGAATCTATGGGTTGCAACTGTATGTGTGTGTAATGACATTATTATAACATTTCAGATAAGTTGGACAATTGGTGTGCATATTCCTTTGGTGATAAAGAAATTGTCATCAGGTCTCCCAGTGATCTTATGGCTGGTAAGTTATTATAAAGACTTATTGTTTATTGTTTCACCAGTAGACATTATATTCCTTTGTATTCCTTTGTATTCCTTTGTATTCATGTATGCTTCTCTCTCTTGCCTCCTCTTTCTCTCTCTGTCCAATAAACATGACAGTCATTATGTGTAACTTTTTCCAGTGTTTCCCCATTGTATTAGGGATTGGTTCCATCTTCTTAGACACTTGGATATATACCGGTATACACACACACACACACATACATGTAAAAGATTAGAGAGAATTTTTTTTAGACATGACAACAATTCTACTGGAGATAATTTTTTTTAGACATGACAACAATTCTATTTGGTTTGAATAGATCCAGTTGTTTGGAGATCTCTGCTGCCTGAATCAGTGAGTACCAAGGCCCCAAAGGACATCACGGAATTCTCCTTCTCCCCGGACTACAAATTTCTGGCTGTTGGTGCATTTGATGGGTAAGAAAGACTGTGAAGACTTAACCCATAGACCATAGATGTTAATAATTATAGTGATTAGCTGGCATGAATCATTGTAATGGATAGGCATAAAACATCAACATAAAAAGAATTATAGTGATTAGCTGGCATGAATCATTGTAATGGATAGGCATAAAACATCAACATAAAAAGAAGTTTACTGTTCTGTATTGTAAATGGCCGCAACATTTAACTCATTATTTACTTCCAATTAACCTAACCATAGGTATTTTGACATAAAAGTAGCTTTATAGACACACACACACACACACACACACCTCTTCTTAATTGGGTCCAAAACTTGCTCTGTTAACCGGTCAATTTGCTGAAATTCATGATGTTTGTGTGTGTGTGTTTGTTTATGTATGGATTGGTGGTCATGAAGCCTATGATTATGTTTGTTGTACACAGACTACAGTATAGTCTTAAGGAAGTAGTACAGTGTTGGTAAATCTGGAGAAACTGATTCCTCTAAACAATGCCAAACAACAAACAGACCACCATTATTATTGTTAATCTGGTCCTGTTTCTTGGTGTAGTTTGGAGAAATGAAGACAATCTAATGTACCAAAAGTGTAGTACAGTACTCCTTTAAGGACCCTGTGATCGTGTATAAAATTGGAGACTTCTGATTCCTCCTAACCATGCCACGAAACAAGATCCTTCCCTATAGGTGGTGTTTCGTGGCACTATTTGAAGGACTAATTTTTCTCCAACTTTTAGACTACATCACGGGGTCCCTTAAACACAAACAAACCCACCTAACTAACTAACTAACTAATGATGAACAGACAGGTGGTGGTGTACCGATGCAGTGACTTGGCATTGATGGTGACAATATTGGTGGTAAGGAAGTCTGTACAACATCTCCTATGGCAACCTACAGAACCTCAAAACCCTCCATACATCCTGGCTGTTGGCTCTAATGAACATAAAATATACATCTTTCACCTGGACACTATTCTTAACGGTAGGTGTTGTATGTATGTATGATGCAGAAGACAGTCACTATAGTACAAATGTATATAAGAGGGTAGTATACTTTTGGCACATTTGAGCACCTTAATTTCCTCCAAAATATGCCAACAAGAAATTACCTTCTTAAATTTCCATTTGGACAAGTGAAGCATATTTTTCAGCCACAGTTGCTCATATTTTTTAATGAGGGATGGAACCCTGACCCAATTGTGTTGTGATTTTTTTTTTAAATATGGTCTTTGCTTCTTAGATAAAGAGTAACATTCATTTTCACATATCCCACTTAGGGTTGTAGGGACCTGCTGATTATGTGTTATCTTAGGGAAGGCAGCCAACTCATACCTAATGATGGCTTGACATGAATGAAAAACTCCTGCTAACCTCAAAGTAACTCATAAAAAGAGAGAACTCCAACAACCAAGCACTCTATTGTACACACTTCCTTATATAATAATATGTTATTATTTTAAGTAACACAGAGATTGCTCCTTATATAATATGTTATTATTTTAAGTAACACAGAGATTGCTCCTTATATAATATGTTATTATTTTAAGTAACACAGAGATTGCTCCTTATATAATATGTTATTATTTTAAGTAACACAGAGATTGCTCCTTATATAATATGTTATTATTTTAAGTAACACAGAGATTGCTCCTTATATAATATGTTATTATTTTAAGTAACACAGAGATTGCTCCTTATATAATATGTTATTATTTTAAGTAACACAGAGATTGCTCCTTATATAATATGTTATTATTATAAGTAACACAGAGATTGCTCCTTATATAATATGTTATTATTTCAAGTAACACAGAGATTGCTCCTTATATAATATGTTATTATTTTAAGTAACACAGAGATTGCTCCTTATATAATATGTTATTATTTTAAGTAACACAGAGATTGCTCCTTATATAATATGTTATTATTTTAAGTAACACAGAGATTGCTCCTTATATAATATGTTATTATTTTAAGTAACACAGAGATTGCTCCTTATATAATATGTTATTATTTTAAGTAACACAGAGATTGCTCCTTATATAATATGTTATTATTTTAAGTAACACAGTAACACAGAGATTGCTCCTTATATAATATGTTATTATTTTAAGTAACACAGAGATTGCTCCTTATATAATATGTTATTATTATAAGTAACACAGAGATTGCTCCTTATATAATATGTTATTATTTTAAGTAACACAGAGATTGCTTTGTCCACTTATAGAATGTTAAATAAAATGTGACATTGTAGGTAATGTTGAGGATGAAGTGTTGACGCAGGCAGCAGGAGAGTTGTGTGGTCATGAGTCTAGGGTGGTGTGGCTGGCCTGGTCACCACATAACACTGGAATCCTGGCATCAGCATCCTATGACCATACCATTCAGCTCTGGGACACCAACACTGGTAAGTACAGTAGCATTAAGTCAAGCCTTCGTGTTTGAAAATTGGAGTCTTCTGATTCCACCTGACCATGCCACGAAACAAGCTCCTTCCTTATTATAGTTAGTGTTTCGTGGCAATATTTGAAGGACTCGTTTATCTCCAATTTTATGACTACATCTCAGGGTTCTTAAGTCAAGCCTTCGTGTTTGGCAGGATATTATTTGTTTTGTAAGTTTGATTCCTTTAATAGAGAACAAGTTACAGCTTTGAGTTGATCTAATTACCTGCTCTTTTCTTTGTAGTATAAAGGTGATGTATATTATAGTGTTAAGCATAAACATATCACCATGAGAGATAATTAGATTATACCAATTAAAGGTTCTACTTGTACCCATTATTTACATACACAGTGTTGAGGTAATGTTTACTCAAATGATCAAACTGACTCTTTCACACTTCTTTCACTTCCTCACTTTCACTCACAGTGGCTCCATCATCTCTCTTCATTCTCACACTATCATCCACTATACCATTTACATTCATAATTAACCCTCTCATACACCCACTATCATAGGTAATGGAACTCTTAAGGCACTTTCACTTCTCCAACTGTCCTTTTTTTTTATCTGTTACCTTTTGTGCTTACTGACCCACTTTTCAATCATCATCTTCCTCAGGTGCCATATGACCTTGCTGTTATGGCACCTAAATATCAATCAATCAGTCAGTCTGTCTGTCAGTGGAGGCTGTGTGTGTATAATGAAGATTCCCTGTAATTATCTAATGTAGCCTTATTCTCCTTGCAGGTAAACCATTAGTCAATTATAGAGGTCACACATCCAGAGTGTTTCGTGTCGAGTTCAGTCCCTTAGACACAGACCTTATGTATAGTTTTGCTGAAGAGAACTGTGTACATACCTGGAGGCCATCACTACAGACCTACAAGACACCCAGTGATGATAATGGTTAGTTCTCATAATACATACAGTATATACATACATACAAAGTATCAACATATTCTCACTGAACATAAAATACAGTGTGTATAGATAGACATGTACTGTACAATTGGCCACAGGAATTCTTACACAGGCTATATGGAAAGAGATGTAATTATTCTAGAAGTACTGCAATGAATGGTCTAACAAGTTACTCAGTGATTGAAAAACAACAAACCTAATAATAACATTGTATTGCAGTTACGTAGTCTTACAATTTATATTTTTTTATATATTGTAAGCCTTTGAAATCAACAGCATGTGTACCCATTTTTGTAGCCAATATTACACCATAGCTAGACACATACTATACACTGATGATACATAATTTCTGACCAGAGTGTAAGGAGCAGAAAGCTTTGAATCACTTGGTATTGCTCATTTCCCCACTCAGTGTACATATAGAGTTTGAATACAGGGTAGGTGTGGTGCCTGCCCTTCGTCTCTGGTCAGGGATTACGTATCACAACAAGTGTACATGAATATTATTTGTGTTTGTTGCAGTTGTTTTGAAGGAATACAAGAAAGAACATGAAGCATCGTCAACAGTGTCTGAGGACTCACTGCCATCACGCCAAGCTAAAGAGAGTAAGTACCATACTCTACTTGAATTATTATTATTATTATTATTATTTTTTTTTATTATTATTATTTTTTTTTTTTATACTTCATCTGCAATTATAGAAATGTGATTTTGTTGGCTGGTTTATATTAGCTATATTGTATGTAAATTTGCAGGGTTTTTTTTTTTGCTTTTGTGGAAGTACAGATACTTTTGCTGTCTCAATAAAACCACAGATTACCTCAAATTGGCTGATAAAATATTTCCTTTGCCAGTTTTATTGCTGAAGTACATAGCAAGGAAATGTAGGCAGTAGTGAGGATTAACAAAGAAATCTTATCTCACTTTATTAATATTTTCTTATAAGGATTTACAGAAGGGGAAGGTTAACTCATCAAAATGGGAGAAAAAATCTTGATTCGTTTCATTTCATATCATATTTTGTTCTTAAACTACAGAGAAAGGAGATGGAAATAGCAATAAGGATGAAATAAGGTCAGACACTTGTGTGAATGTCAACAGCAGTAGCAACAGCAGCAGCAGCAACAGCAGTGAAGTAGGCAGCAACAAGAAAGCTGCCTTCAAATCTTTCTTCCCCAAGATGCATTCCGTGGCTGCCCATAAGAAGAGTTTCCACCACCTTATCATTATGAACATGTTGGCTCAGCAGCAGGCAGAGGGACAACAGGGGCAGGGGACAGAGAAGAGAGGACAGGAAACTATCACTAACAGTTCAGAGGAGGATCTGGAAGAGGAGAATGAGTTAGAGAAGTGAGGAGGACTTTGTTTTCAGCTCTGGACATATTATGATTTTTGCCTGTACAGTACTATACCCATGTCATCACCATCCCTCACCCTTCCCCCTACACACACACACACACACACACACACACACACACACACACACACACACAGACAACATGCTGTATATCCCACCCATAACCCCAGTGTACAATGACAGTTAATGATGTATTTTCTGTGGGGAAGATGATGATAATTTATCACACTGATTGTGTCATGTTGTTGTTGTTGTGTTTGTCCTCTATAGTGTGTGTGAAGATGAGGCCACAACCAAGGAGAGAATAACTGAGGTGTCCGAAAAATATAAGTGTCTGTTGGAGAAGGATGGGGAGATGGCCAGCCCAGACTCCTTCTCTTATGTGCTCAATATGTACGGCAGTTTGGAACAGATGGATTCCCTTCTTGCTGATGAAAGTGAGTAGTGCTCTCAGAACAACTGTATGGTAGGCTCTCAATAGATGAATTAATGTAGCACTATCCTTTAAAACACAGTCTCAATAAATAGCAACTCCTTGATGGCAAGCTGTGACTAATCCTCCTTTGTTTGCCTCTATCTAATGCTATTTTGGTTTGTACCCCTTTCTCCCTTACAGTCCAAGTGCATGAGAGTAAGGGCAATGTGAGTCATGCTGGTTTGATGGCAAGCTGTGACTAATCCTCCTTTGTTTGCCTCTATCTAATGCTATTTTGGTTTGTACCTCTTTCTCCCTTACAGTCCAAGTGCATGAGAGTAAGGGCAATGTGAGTCATGCTGGTTTGATGCACTGTTGGAGAGGTTCACTAGATGAACATATTACCTCAGCTGCTAGACACAAGAAACTCACTCCATTCCTGGTGGCTGCTGCTCCCCACGTCTCATTCAAGTCAGTACTCTTTGATGTAGAACCTATTGTTTCTATAATGGAATGTACAATGCCAATACAGTAGTACTATGTCTACACCCATTTACATTAAAGAAACCCTACCGTAATTGTATTAGTAGTAGTAGTAGTAGTAATAATAATAATAAAGCTTTGCATTGTATTGAATTGAAAGTGTTTAAGAGCTAATTAGGTTGGTCATTTCAAGTGAGCAGTATTATGGTTTGCCTTATCTCTGTATCTGATGTTGTAGTTTATTGTATATGTTTTATTATAATGAATGTATGTAGGGTTAAACCGATCAACTTTGGTAGATAATACTATGGAAGTTTACCCTACAATATTAATTTGTGTTATGTTTTAAAGTTTTATGTTTATGGTTAAGGCAGTGAGGTGAGTAATGGTATATATATATGGTTGTCTTTAGGTTGGGACAGATGGCTTGTGAGGCATACGCAGACCAGTTGGTGGAGGAAGGTGATGTCATTGCTGGGGCCACACATCTTGTCCTCATCAATAAGGTACCATGGTAACACAAAGGGCCACATTCAAGAACATTCATGGTGCATACGATGGCGTGGTGCCGATACAATGGCTCCATAGACAGACAAACAACAAGTCATCGTCAACACCACGGATGTTCTTGCATACGGCCCATATTTTCCCTTTAAGGCTCATTCCATTATGTATAAGAAATTCCCCATCATCTAAGTTTTGCATAATGTCGTATGTTTTCACTATTGTGTATTTATCTTGAATACTGTTCAAATGTTAATATCGGGGTGATTATTTGGTTTTATCCGTAATTAATAGGCTTCCTTTCTTATTACTTATTTTCCCCTCCGGTCATAGTTGGAACAGATGTATTTTCATCATCCCTTCCTTTTACATATGTGTTTACCTTCATGATAGTTTAAACCTGGTAGCCAAATGATTGCTCTTTCCTTCCTGCCTCCTTCCTTCCTTCCTTCCTTCCTTCCTTCCTTCCTTCCTTCCTTCCTTCCTTCCTTCCTTCCTTCCTTCCTTCCTTCCTTCCTTCCTTCCTTCCTTCCTTCCTTCCTTCCTTCCTGCCTGCCTGCCTTCCTTCCTTCCTTCCTTCCTTCCTTCCTTCCTTCCTTCCTTCCTTCCTTCCTTCCTTCCTTCCTGCCTGCCTTCCTTCCTTCCTTCCTTCCTTCCTTCCTTCCTTCCTTCCTTCCTTCCTTCCTTCCTTCCTTCCTTCCTTCCTTCCTTCCTTCCTTCCTTCCTTCCTTCCTGCCTTCCTTCCTTCCTTCCTGCCTGCCTGCCTGCCTGCCTGCCTTCCTTCCTTCCTTCCTTCCTTCCTTCCTTCCTTCCTTCCTTCCTTCCTTCCTTCCTTCCTTCCTTCCTTCCTTCCTTCCTTCCTTCCTTCCTTCCTTCCTTCCTTCCTTCCTTCCTTCCTTCCTTCCTTCCTTCCTTCCTTCCTTCCTTCCTTCCTTCCTTCCTTCCTTCCTTCCTTCCTTCCTTCCTTCCTTCCTTCCTTCCTTCCTTCCTATCATCCAGGAGTGGAGAGTTAATGAGGTAGTACAGTGTTGGTAAGTCTGGAGCAACTGCTTCCTCCAAACTATTCCAAGCAACAACAGGCCACCATTATTATTGTTAACCTGGTCATGTTTCCTGGCATACTTTGGAGGATTCAAGGAGCTTCAATGTATGTACAAAAAGTATAGTACAGTATACTCTTAATTAATACTACCTGTTATTAATGTATGTATATCAGATCAAGGAAGCCGTGGACATACTAACCAGACACAAGTATTTCCGTGAGGCATACACCGTGGCCAGGTGTAGACTCGGCTATGATGATGAATTGAGAGCCACTGTTATCAAGAAGTGGGTTTCATGTTCTATATATGATGGCAACTATGACTTGGCTGCAACACTGTAAGTTATACTATTATTACCTCACATATTTATTTCATCATCTGTTTAGTAGAATGAATAGACATTGCATCATATGAGGAGATTTTATGACAATATTTTACCTTACCAACATTTCTTCATGGACTAACCTTAATATTACATGGCTGTTGTTGTTCATTGAGATTCATAATGTTTTAATTAAGTAGTTTACGTGTAAATTTTTATTTTCCCAAGTAGACAATCCATTATTTTTGCCATTCAGTTTCTCAAGTCTATCCTTGTGCTTTCCGATTTATTTCTGGGCTTGTAACGCCCCACAAAAAAAAATAATGCTTAGAGAAATGGGAATGAATGAGTTTGTATGACACATTGACAAACCATTCTTTCTTTATATGAACCAACAGTCAGCTGAGTGAGGGCTGGCTACAGGAAGCTGCTCGTACTCTGTCTCGTCGTGTTGACCCTGGCTCTCTGTTTGTGGCCGGACAGCTGTACAAGGCAGCAGGTCGGGAAGAACTGGCTCAGGCAATGGGTACAGCAGCATTGAGGGAGGCAGCACTTAGACAAGACTTTACCAGGATTGAACCATTTTTAGCCCACATGCCAGAACTGAATGTAATAATAATAATAATAATAATAATAATAATAATAATCGGTTTATTAAAAAGTTGCAGCTGGGAGGCTGAAAATATAAAATGTATGTATGTATGTATGTGTGTGTGCAGATTTAGGGTTGGCTTGCCACACCTAACTAAAAATTTGAGTTCTTGTAGTATTATTTATATTTATGCTTTTAAAACTCATTTTGCAATGTAAAATATAATTGCAGTAAAAGGTGAAGACTCTGAATAGTGGTCACCCAGCCGCCAACACACCTCACTCAACACTGAGGCTTTTTTTATTTTTTCCAGGAAAGTCCATTTGATATAGACAGCAAGACAGACATGTTGGTTCATATTCTACATTGTTTTTCCCACATGACCCAAATCACCAACTATGTATGTAGTGTTGTGTTTTGACACTCTCCTCAGTAAAACTAGAGCAGCAATCAATGTGACAACACCATCTACAACTTACAAAACTACTGTTCATTCTCACTTACTTGGGCATGCACAAATGTGACTAACTGCCAAATACACAAATAAAAAATTCTCCAAAATCCCTAAT
This sequence comes from Petrolisthes manimaculis, assembly GCA_034508575.1. NCBI lineage: Eukaryota > Metazoa > Arthropoda > Malacostraca > Decapoda > Porcellanidae > Petrolisthes > Petrolisthes manimaculis. Next base: position 40,694 of record JAWZYT010001690.1, read on the forward strand.
AAGTATCCACCTGATATACAGCAAGACATGTTGGTTTAAAATCTGAGAAGAACAACACATTGCCTGACCCATCACTTAGCTCACATAATGTCCTTGTAAACAAAAATCACAATAATTTCTTTTTGTCTCCTTTTTCCAGTGGTTCCGAGCTATATTCTGCTGTCTTCAAGTCCTGCTCCATGTACTACGTAAGGCAGACAAGCAAACCATATTTAGTTATCTGATAAAGAGTGACCAGGACATAGAAGAAGTGGAAAACTATGAGGAACATAAGGATAAATTATCTAAAAGAAAGAAACAAGATGGTACTGGTAGTCATGGTGCAGCAAGAGCCTCAGGAAAAGACGAGAGGAGCAATGAGAAAAAAAGTACTGACAACAAACCGTGGGAACTTGGTGAGACTGAGAAACAACAAAGTGACAATACACAGACTCCACAAACAACCAACACAACCCCACAACAACAAGTAGAGGAGAATGAAGGAGAGAATGGCCACCAGGGAATGACGACGGAGAACAGTCCCAAAACCGATGAGGCCATACCATGCGAGATAAACGGAGAATGTGGCGGCGGAGACGTACTCGAGGCAGCCGAGGAGTTGGAGACTGTAGTGGAACGTGTGAGGCGTGAGTGGAAGGCGAGGGGCATAACCCAGGATCAACACAACGACATCTACAAAGCAGTCACGGCCAATTTCTCCACACAGCAGCTCCCAACGTCTCTCAAGCAGGTCAGTTGGTTGGTTGTTACCTTATGTATGTGTGTATGTCCTCTCTGTACTCTTCATCTCTCCCTTAACCCCTCCTCATCCTCTTTTTCTTAAGCAACAGGTCAATTATTTGGTTGTTGCCATATGTATGTACTGTACAGCATTTGTTAGCACTCCCTTTCCTCCTCCTCCTCCTCCTCTTTGTCTCTTCCTTCTTATCTCTTCCTGCCTCTCTTGTCTTCATTTCTTACAGCCTTTCTCCTTTTTGTTACTTCCTTTCTATACTGTTTCTATAAAGATGGCATTCAACTTATTATTTCATTAGAGTTACAACACATATTTACAACCACACACCTTCACAACCAACCCTGCCAACCCACCAGGAATAAATAATTGTATCCACCAATTTATTTTATGCTCGGTCCCTCATTCAAGACCACCAAATGTTTTCCAGGTGGTTTCTGTTATTCATTACCATATAGATTAAATTGTTTACCGAGTCTATGTGTTAAAAGAATACATTTTATATTGAGTACCTACTGTAATGTATGTATAGATATTTTTGGAGTGAATATACCTAATCATTATGGTTACTTTTTATTTTTTATGTTGTTCCAGATTAATTTTAATACATTTTATATTGAGTACCTACTGTAATGTATAGATATTTTTGGAGTGAATATACCTAATCATTATGGTTACTTTTTATTTTTTATGTTATTCCAGATTAATTTAGCACCAGCCTTCAATTACTTCATATAATACTACTACTGTACTGTACTCTTCCCTTCCTCAGCTGTGGTTGATGGTGTCAGTGGCAGTGACAGAGATGCTGCTATCACCTTCTCCTACACACAGCCATAAACACCTTCACACTGCACTCAGCCATGTTCAGGCCTGGGGTAAGGCTGACCAGGCACTTCACCTCACACATCTTCTTCTACCCAAAGGTATTGTATATGTATTTCTTAGTTCACATAACAAAATCCTGGAAAAACCTTTGATGGTCTTCAATGAGGGACTAAGTGTAAAATGAAGTAATTATTCATTGAACAGTATATCAAGGGTCTACAATAGTATTCTACAAACTGTGCCAGAGTTTAGTTTTGATGTGGAGTGGTTGTACAGTTGGACACAGGAATTGTGCTACAGTCCAGGTGAAATATACTTGTACCATTTGAGTAACCAGTGTCTATTATCAGGTAGTTGCTTTTTATTACCATCCTCAATACTGACTTCTGCCCCTGATGTCTCCTATTTGGCACTAAGGAACTTGATATTGGGAAAAATTGACCATCTTTCACTTGGGCTATACCTCGAATTCGTGTGTCCAACTGTACATTGTAACACTATCTGATAACATTAACCATTTTCTTCTTCAGGGACACAAGACCTAAGCTCACTGGGACCAGCCTTTGTAAGTAAAGATGGTACTGATCTACCCTGCATAAAAACTCTGAGCTGGCTGTACCATGTCTCGGAACTCTCACTCCTCAACTCACACGTCCAGAGTGAGGGATTCTGGTCGGCAGTACAAGCAGAGGGGAACCAAGGAATGAAAAATGTGGAGGAGTTAACAGAGGCTATCAGTACCAAGATGGGATTTCAGGCAACATCAATAAAGACATTAGAAGAAAGCAATGTTGATGTTAGTGCAGAGAAGATAAATGGAGCCACATCAGTAGAAGTCATTATCACCCATATAGAAGATACAAATACTACAGTTTCTCCTTCCACTGCTCCAAGTAAAGATTTCAAACTCCCACAGTCCAAAATGGATCTGTTGGTTGCATTACATTCATGCCTTAATGGTCTCAAGAGACAACAACAACAAGAGTGTCCAGAGCAGCCACAGGTGGAGGGGTCATCTGGGTTCTCTAGTCCCAAAAAGCTTCTGCAGGAAATAGTAGACAAACTGAGAAGTGAGGGAAGCTGCTCAGAAAATGAACTTCTCTCGTTGTTGGACTAGTGAATGTTATTGTGCTACAGTTACCATTTGCCAGAATATAGGTTAATTCACAATGTACCAGGTAATGGTCATAACAGTGAGGTGACTCCGTAAGATAAGTATTGCCTGCGGAGACGTGGTCAGTACTTCAAGGGTTTTGGCATTCCTTCGGCCCCAGCTAATCCTTTTCAGTTCAAGTATTCCTCTGTTCCTTTTCTTTCATTCGTACTTGCTGTCCCACCTCTCTTATCACCCCTTCCCACTGGTGAGGGCTGGTTCTATTCAGAAATTTCCCTTTGCATGCAGCAGTGTAAACTCCCTTCCCCTTATGGTCCCTTCTTTATTTTAATTTGTTCTTTTTCACTGTGACCCAAGTGTACCAGGGAGGGGTCTGTGGGGCAGTTCTGATAGTGAAGATAAAACAGAACTAAGTTTTGTATTCAGATAATGGGGAATCTTGAATAACCATTACCCCCAACAACCACAAGTAGCCAAGCTTAACAAGAGTTTGGTATCTATGTGTGATGCATCAGAATCATAGTAGACAACCTACTGGCTTGTGTTTTTGTGGGGTGGTGTAATTACAAGGTTCCAATTCACTGTCGGAGAAAGACGACGATGCACATGTTTCTGTTCCGTCATTCTGAGCACCAACCACCGAGTACAAAACATGTAATATGTTTGGGTAAATCTGTTTTGTCTTCACTATCAGGTCTATCTACAGTATAGCTCTGACGCCGCGTTCCCTCCGGAAACTCGCCCCAAGGGGGTGGCCACTGCAGAAAAGTTTCCAGTCTTCCCTGTTCCAACACTCCCTCCTTACTCTGTCAAGCCCTCCCCCTCCCCTCCCCTCCCCCTCATGCTTCTTTCCTTCACATACTCTGTTCTGTTCTGCCTCTAACACCAGGTCCCACAACTTCACTTCCAGTTACTATTATACAGTATTGTATATCTCACAATATGAAGGTCTTCCTTCATTGATTTTATAAGTGTTCCTAATAATGATTAAACACCATTTAAGAATACTGTTTGGCCCTAATTAATCCTCTACACTTAAGGTTGTGCTGATTCACATAAATAACTTAGAAATGTAACATTAGGACTCAACTAAACCTAATACAATACAGAGATTAGTTTATATTGTAGATGTTGAAAATTATACACACACAATCCACAATCCCTAGCCCACCTGAGTCAAAGCCCGAGATCTGGAACAGAGGCGGTTTCTGGACGACAGCCCACCCAAAGACTCCATTGGTTAAAAATGTGTGTGGCCTCATGATGGTTTGGGTGGGCTGTCATCCAGAAACCGCCTGCTTTGACTCGGGTGAGCAAGGGACTGTGGTGAACTACTGGACATAATTATACACCCTGTTAAGAATTTCATTTGGGTCCTACATACATGAGGAGTGTGTAAGTTTAAATCCTGGCCAAGATGGAGGACAGCTTGAGGAACTTCAACAACAACAACAATAAAGTTTGTGTTGGTACATTCATTCCAGTTGGAGAGTTAAGGAACACTGTGATATATAAAAAATAGGAAGGTAAATGAGTGCTTCAAATACAGTATTATTGCCACAATACATCACCTATTAGGAAGCAGATTACCAGTTAGATGGCAGAAGAAGAGAGTGGAAGAGTATGTAAAGG